>JAADJG010000079.1:0-104114 GCA_012932025.1 Fusarium austroafricanum | reverse complement strand
CAGGTGGTGCAGCAAATAACCACAGGACACCAAGAGCCTGTTAATATAAAGAATTGGAACTTTAGGCCCTAAGACTTGGGGTAAACTATCCTAACCTTTATGACACCCTTACCTAAGTCCCGATTTTTCTACAACCCACTTGATAGGTAGTTGAGGCTTATGACAATACAATTCACAAACACGTATTTCATTTAATTGATCTCAAACGCTCGTCCATGTTGTGCTTGACAAACGTATCTATAGCCTGACCTCCCTTTTGTGTGTGGTATATCCCTTGAATCAGAACGCCATGCAATGCATCTCATGATAACTCTTTTGCCCATGACCAAGACCAAGATCAATCATCATCCATCATCTTCGTCGACGGAATCTACTGTTAAAACCCGGCCCACCCTTTGCTCCGTGGTTTCTGAGCTTCAATCGTTGGAAGTTTGCATGAGCCAGCTCATTGACCTTTCGTGCTGCCTTCTTGACTGTGCCCTCCTTCTTCTGTGTGGGCTTCTTCTCCTTTACTTCCTCAAAATCAGATCCGGCATTTTCTCCACCAGCTTGTGTTTCATCATTCTCAACATCGCTTTGAGGATTCTCTGCCATGTTCTCGGGTCGCTTGGTCCGGGTTGGGCGCATCTTGACCATTCTTGTCGTTCGCTTCTGGCCTTTCTTCTTGTAAACTCTCGTCAGGTTGCCGTTCTCCTCCACTGGGCTATCGTACAAAGCTTCATCATCAAAGCCGCCAAGTGGTAACGGCCGTTTCTGCGTGTCTTCAGCCAGAATTTCATCCTTTGGTTTTGACGGGAACAGCGTCTTGGGCTTAGCTTTACCCATGCCTTCCTCTTCAGCATCGCGAAGTGCGTCCAAATCATCGTCCAAGTTCTCCTCCTCAACCTTTCGAAGACTTGCCACAATCTCACTGAGGCCTCTGGTGAAGGGTTTACGTGGTAATCGTAAGGGTGCTGGGGCATCAAAATCGTCGTTCTCATCAAGAATCGGGAGGGTCATGCGCTTCAAGAACGCTGGCGTGTCGAATTGGAGTTTCGACACTGAAGAAGGTGTTACGGCATCTTTGTTTCCATCCTTGTTCTTCAATGGAGTCATGAAATGGTTCAACCTTTGTCGTTTGCTAGATGACATAGGTGTTCGGCCAAGCCTTCCATCCTCCTCATCGTCGTCCATAGTTGCTGATCTCTTGCTTGGAGTTGCATTGATCTTTCTTGCGGATTCTGCCTTGGTTGCCGAGTCTTTTTTCGACGGTGTTCCCAGCTCTTTTTCAACCAATAGGTCGAAGAGTCCAAGCACGCGACCATCTCTTTGAGGGGTCGGGCCTACCGAGGTCACGGAAACGGGACTAAAGAGCTTTCGAGAGATAGCTGGTGAGTTCATAAGCTCCTCATCGTGATCTTGGGTCCTATTTTTGGACGGTGTCTGAATGTGCTTGGTTCGTTTCGTAGGCGTTTGTGCTGGCAGAGTATCGGGCTTTCGCTTTCTGGGCTCTTTCGACGGTGGTGGGATCTTGCCTGAGAGTATGTCGCGAACCTTGTTGTATTGTTTGTATTTTGAAGCTGTTTGACAATTAGAAGAAGAAGCTTTGTTTGGTTGAAATGACTTACCAATCTCTTCGTTGGCTTTGATATCTCCTCTTCCTGGCTTCTTGCCCTCGTGTGTCTTTGCCCATTCTGTCTCCCAAGTTTTCAGGTCGATACGCAGTTGCTGTGATTGACTTTCATATTCTGCTTTCAAATTTTCGTCCATTGTTATGGCCATATAGTCGAATTTATTCGTTTCGAAGGGTCTGAGCAAAGGTGTGGCCTTGTAAAAGTCAATAAAATGATGGTTGTGAGGGAAGGTGGAATTGAATGTCGCGATTGCCCACAGATAAAGCAAAACGCGTAGAGCGGACGCGGGCCACTCAACGCGAAAATAGCAAGAACGGGTCTCACGTCATGACAGTTGCGACTAACGGGCCCACCCCGCCCGCTCCGGATTTGAGGTGGAATTAGTTCCGGAACCCCACCTTCATTCATTTCCATCTTCATCTTCATCCATCACCTAAACATCGATACACTCTCACTTTGGCTGCTGCCTTAACCTTGCTGCCGACACAACTTAAAATCGCTGTGATATCTACTCAGTAGCTAGGTGGCTTCTTCGCCTTCTTCCTTCCTTCAACACACGGCAAGCTACTTTTAGGTCGACCTTTGCAACATATCACTCTTCCGGACACGCTTACCATAACCTCGTTAAGAACTACTCAAAATTACCCAAGTTCATCATAACTTTAGGTAGCTCTTAGACGATATTAGTCCTAAGCCTTATGGACGACGATCTTCAACGTCAAGTTCTCCAAAGCACACTCGACGAGATCGCGATCGCGACTGGGCAGGAAGACGCCACTGAATGCTGCGTCATCTGTCTCGAAAGCATCACTGAAGCTTGCGAAGCCGTTCCTTGCCAACACCACTTTGACTATCTCTGCCTTCTCAGCTGGCTTGAGCGATCGCAGAAATGTCCCCTCTGCAAAGCCACCATCTCCCATGTTCGCCACGCCCTCGATGAACTTGTCGCAAAGACATATACCGTTCCTAAGCCTGCGCCGGAAGCTGAGAAGCAACGATCGGATAGTAGGCCATATGCACCGTCGTCTTTACGCCGCCAATTCCCGCGACATCGTCCGTACCGATCGCGCTACGAAACACCAAGCTTGAGCCCATCAGATGAGATTGCCAGGCGGAGGGACGTTTACCGCCACAACAGGTACTCGAAGCATGTCGGGTCGAACCGCCTATCTAGATATCGCGAGTTGACCCCTGCTGCTTTCTGCGTAGACAATGAGTTAGTGTCGCGCGCGCGAATGTGGATTCGGCGAGAGCTGCAAGTATTTTCCTTCTTGAACCCTGATGCGGACGAAGCAGAGCCAAGACCTGAGGGAAGCAGCTCTAGAAACATGGTAGAGAGAAGGAGAGCCAACAACGCCGAGTTTCTTCTCGAGTACATAATTGCTGTCTTGAAATCTGTGGACATCATGGGCAGTGCTGGTCAAGCCGAGGAGATGATTGGGGATTTTTTGGGAAGGGACAATACGCGTCTCTTCTTACACGAGTTGAGGGCATGGCTTAGAAGTCCATATACGAATTTGGCGGATTGGGATAGGGCTGTGCAATACGACGTGTCTGCGACGGAGAGACCGAGGGCTTCCGTTGGGTGGAGTGGCAATACCGGCCAAACTCAAGATCCAACCCAAACCAAGCGCGCGAGTGATCGGGATATACCAAGGAGACAGGGAGACTATTATCGCCCCGGGGACCGGCTACACAGACCGAGAGAAACGCCTAGATACGAGCCGTATAGGAGACGACATGCAGATAGAAGTGACGAGACATGACACAGGCAGCTTTGGATAAGATAGAATATGATATCCGGAGGATAATCTCCACTTGCATAAATAATATCTAATGTCTGTAAAGAAATAAGCTGGTAAGACATGGGTTTTTATTTTTATTTTTATTTTTATTTTATTTTACTAAAGTGTACCTTGAGCTTATAAAATCCTTACTCAGAATACACCTCTCATTCTGCTACTCAGGCAGGGAGGAGGTTGAGATCTATAATAAAGCCAGGTAGCGATAAAACTTATTAAGACAACCCATTACTATGTTTATTTTTGTGGTAATCTAAAGCAATTGTAAAATATCTTCCAGAAATCCTATTGATCAAACGCTTGCGGAGAATACGCCTGAACTCTATTGCTTACCTTGTGGGCGGAATTCCGCCCTTATAGTGAGTCTATACAGACAGATTCCCCTGAATGTTTAACAATGTTTGGGATAACAAGAATGCTCTATTTAGAATACGCTGAAGTCCTCTTAGGTATAAATTGAAGACAATTTCTCTGCTAGATATGTTCATTCATCTCCTTCAATTCAGTCTTCTCTAACCACCAGCCAATATCTTGTAACAAACTCAACATATTTCAAACAACATCAAAATGCCTACAATCTCCATAACCGCTATCTCTGATCCCGTCTGTCCCTGGTGCTTCATTGGCGCCCGTCGTCTCTCGCGCGCCATAAGCCTCTATCTGAAAACCGTCTCCTCGCAGGATACAATCCTCACAAAATGGCACGCCTACCAACTCAACCCCAACACGCACACTCAACCTCTCATCAGCAAAATCGCTTCTCAATGGGGGGAGGATCAAGTCGACACAATAAAAGCACGTCTTAATAGCATTGCGAAGAAAGAAGGGCTGGAGTTCAACTTTGACTCTACTATTGGCAATACGAGAGATGCGCATCGGTTGGAGAAGTTGGGGAGGAAGCATGGGCTGGAGATGGAGGTTGCAATGGAAATTATGAGGATGTACTTCCTAGGAGGAGGGGATGTGACGAGTAAGGAGGATTTAGTTGATGCAGCGGAGAAGGCTGGTGTTGAGAGGGAGGAGGCGAAGAAGTGGTTGGATGGTGATGATGGGGGTGACGAGGTTGATGCCGAGGTTCTTAAGATGCAGAAGCTGGGTGTCAAGGGCGTTCCACGGTATATCATCAATGATCAGTTCATGATTGACGGAGCGGAGGATGTGGGGGATATTCTGGGGAAGCTCGTCCTGGCGAGAGACGAGATGCTTGCTGGCAGTCAATAAACCTAGACTTGTTCATAGATAAATCTTCCAATAGCAAGTGTATCAACAGTCTTCATATTTCATAAGGGTATCATCACATCCTCATTAAGCCTCCCAAATCCTTCTCCATCTGTCTCAACCTCACCTGCAACTCTCTCTTCTTAACCTCCATTTCCTTCGCCTCGTCCTCCTCCCTCTTTAAATCCTCCTCCGTCC
The DNA here is from genome assembly GCA_012932025.1 of Fusarium austroafricanum. Classification (NCBI taxonomy): domain Eukaryota; kingdom Fungi; phylum Ascomycota; class Sordariomycetes; order Hypocreales; family Nectriaceae; genus Fusarium; species Fusarium austroafricanum. The sequence continues at coordinate 99,283 of JAADJG010000079.1, read as the reverse complement.
AAACATCGCCCGTATCTTCTTCCTCTTCCTCTTCCTCATACCAATCTCTATGATCCATTTCCGCTAACTGCTCTGCCTGCTCCGCGACTCGTGCTTCATAATACGCTGCTGTGTTCTTTCCATGTGCATATTTACTCCTCAGCGCAGCGATGCGCTCCCTCGCTCCGGGGAGTTCGTATACACCGCATAATTTCTCTGCTCCACGGAGAAGAACATTGACGTCTACATCGCCCTTGCGGTCTGATTCTCCGCGCCGTAGTTCCTCGTGCATTTGGCCGCCTAGTACAGCTGCTACGGCTGTTTGTCGTCGAGGGTGGGACCCTGTGCGGGCTGGAGGTCCTGTGGTGACTTCGCCGGAAGCTACATTAAAGACGGTTTGTCGTCGCCCTGAGGACTTTTTCTTCTCTGGTTCTGTGGGCTTGAGCGTTGTTGGGGGCGGTGGTGGAGGGGGAACTGAAAAAAGGGCGCGCTCGTGAGGTTCGGTGTCGCGGATGAGGGATGTAATGTCGTGGTTGGAGAGGAGGGCGTTGGTGAAGATCTTTGGTGGAGGGAATCTGAGGCACTGTTAGTGGTGTAACTTAAAAAGCACCATCAGCGACTTACGGGAGGGAGTCGATTCCCTGGCATGAATAGCCAATTTGTTCGAGATGCGCCGAAATGAGCGACATGATGAGCGAGGGCACGGTTGCCGTCTGACTCCAATGCTCATATAATTATTATGTAGACGTGAAGAAGGCGGAGCGACCAGTACGTATGAGAAACTTTCTACCTCAAAGCTGCCCTTTGATGTGTGAGAAGTGATGTTGACGATGGTGGAGTTTCAAAGCAACCTACCTAGGCGCGCGGGCAGCTCTTATCGATAAGCACCCCACTCCGTCACTTACACGTCCATCTTAATCTTGACAGGCAGACCGACTCGATACATAGCATCCAATTGCCAACTGCCAAGTTTCGTTGCGTTGAAGCATCATACACAACCCCCCTTTGCCGTAGTTGCAGCCGTCTTCTTGCCGTCAAATATGTATCAAAGAACCGCTGCTAATGAGGTTCAGTGACTCCAAAAAGGTACTAATATCTGTCGGTGAGCATCTCACGAAGGCTACGATAAGTGCAGATTAATAAATTGTTTGAAGTCAAAATGGCCTTGTTTTAGCGTACAGATAGTCATTTCAAGCTTCCTTGCCCCTGTAGATCAGCTCAGCCAAGGCCTATAACCTACACGACCAAGCCAAGAACTGCAAGGACAAGACACATGATCTAATATGTTGATCTCAGAAATGCAAGTAATCAACGGTATCGATGCCGATCCTTTAATTGTAGCGCAAAGAGCAAGGATCTATACATATCTATGAAGCACCAAACATGTATGCGTTTGCTCAATGATCCGTTGTTGGATGCCATAAGGCGGGTGAGAAAGAAACTCCCAATCTATCCCATTCTAGAATTGCTTCAATAATGATGATAAAATGCCAATGGCGCTTTCATGCTGTCTGCCAGACTTATACCCATGTTTTTCTCCGCATATGTATGATGAATTTCTGTGCCCAAACATCATGTCCATCTTACGTAGTATGTCTTCAAGTAACGAATTTGACGTAAACTAACAGTCTAAAGGTATCCCAGTGAAATCCAAAGTGACAAGTCCGTATCCGGCCTAGATGCGAATTTTATGCAAAACGTCCAATATCATTTCCTCTGATCAAATGCTTCACTATCCGTCATTACCCGCCTGATGCATAATCGGACCATGGGGGTTATGTTAAGCAAGGCGAACATGATCAATGGTTCACCGTTGCTCAAACCCCGGTAGGCTCAGGGGTTGGTCGGTATAGGCGGTGTCATGCTCGTGGGTTGCGAAAAGGTGAGTCGTTATCGTCGTCAGAGGGGCCCCTGGTCGCCTCTTATTCTCGTAATGTCATTAATGTTATGTTGTTCATGCCTATGCTGGCCGGGGTAGGTAGCATGACGGTTGTTGCAGCTGATGTGGTGCGTGGCTTGCAGTTGCAGGGTCTCGAACTAGCTGGAGCTTGAGCCCATCTCCATAATTTCGATGGCCCAATAGGGCAATTCCCGGGCAAGATGCTGGTGGGCAACAAGTTCGTCCTCACTTGAGTCAGGCTCATCAAGTTCCTCGATCCGCGCAGGGGGCGGATCGTGGAATAATAAGCTGGTGCGGTGCATCTTTCTCCGCATGCGACGTGCGCTAGAACCGACTTCGTTGGCATCAAGTCCCTCGCCATCGTCCTCCGAGTCGCTCAGTTCGCTGTGGGTTCGCTTCCCAAAGCTGCTTCCCATGCTCATTCGTCGGAATTTCTTGAGATGCTCACGGCGCCTGAGAAACTGTGCTTCCTCGTCGAGCTCTCCCTCACCCTCAGGACTTTGCTCATTGTCTGATGTTTCGTTACTGCAGGTGAGGTTTCGGAAATCCTTGACCATCGTCTTGTGTGCTTTCCTGCTTCGTGACCTTGAGCGACTGCGATTGGATTCAATTTCGGTAGGGTGTAGGACATCGAGTCCATCACAATCGCTATCCATAGGATCAATGTCTTCGACCGTGAAATTGCAACCAAGTGTAGCTGTGGCTGTAGCCGTAGAAGTGACAGTAATGTGAGATGTCTCTGCCTCGTCAGTTGCACCGGATCTGTCGGATTCTGAGCCTGAGTCAGATTCAGAACTTTCCGAATCACTAGAATTGTCGGTGTCGTCGTCAAGCTCAACATCAGAGTCGTCGTCGCCAATTGGTGAAGAAACCGGTGGTCCAGTAGCATTACCTATGCTGCGTATGCTGGGGCTCGCTGAATCATCTTCGTCTTCACTACTGCTGTCCTCATCACTGCTGTTGTCGGCCATGTCGGATGAGGAAGAGGACCGAGGGCTCATCTGGTCAGGACCCATTGAAGGCCGATAGCTGAATTGATGTCCATCGCCAGTTGGTTTAATGTTGGGATCTGAATCCAATGGCTGAAAGTAATCATGAAAGTCAGGTTGACGCCGAGGTTTTAGGCTGATCTTGCGTGAGAAAGGCGGCGATGTGGTGGGGGTCTCTGGTGGCGAGGGGTCGGCGGTGAGAGGTTGATTTTGGTCCTGAACTTGGACCTGAGTTTGAATTGGAGCGACGTTGAGGTTTGGCGTCGCGGGCCGCCGCCTGATGCTCTTTCTGGGCGGCATGGCTGATGTAGTGGATAGATAGATAGTAGGTAGGTCGACCTTAGAGTTGGGGTCTAACAGGAAACGTATATATGGCGTGGGATAAAGTCAATCCCAATCGAGCCCAGCAGGTGTTCCAACCTTTGATGGATGAACAGAAGAGTGGCCTAATAAGCCACGGGTCTTGGCCTTGAGTAAGACTGTAAACAACCAGGTAGGTACTGTATGTGACCCAAGTCGATAAGTGTCTTATCGATCAACGTAAGGTATTGGACAGTATAGTCAAGTAGTTTGGTTGGTTATGATGTGGGGTAAAACAAACGGATGGAGGCGAGCCGATCCGGAAGTAAAACGAGGAAGATATAAAGGTGAGGTGAGGGAGTATTTGAGTGAGGCGATATAGTTGGTATGAGGATGAGGTACCAGACCAGAGAGCAATCAATGCCTTGCCTTGGTTTGGTACGAAGAGAAAAGAAGATAAGAAAGACGGGAAGACAAAAAAACGGCAGAAGAAAAAAATTGCAACAGTTGGCTACTGCAAGGCAAGCAAGCAGATGCGAGTGCAGCGGTAGCGGTAGCAGCAGCAGCAGCAGTAGCGGTGGTGCTGGAGCGTGGGTGTCGACGTGGGTGCGGTAATGCAATAATGGGGACTTGGACTGGATTAGGCCAATACTACGCGGGGCTGCCAGTGCCAGCAGAGCAGAGCGAAGACAATGCAATGCACTCAAGTGGCCAAAGGTGGGAGTGAAGAGGGGAACGTAGATGGAGTCGATTGGGTAGGGTCCCCAGTCACTCTCTGATGCGGTGGGTGATTTGTTGTTGTAGGGAGTGAAGGGTTTATTCTTTCAGTCCCTTTCTTGGTTTGGAGTGTTGACGATATGTAAAGTAGCCAGCCAGACCAGCACTGACCTTTTAGTTCAGGAGAATCGATCAAGTCGGTAATAGGTAATAAAAATAGAATGTTCGAGGAAACAAAATGGAAGAAGCGGAGGTGACGGATGACAGCAGCACAGACAGTACGTACTCTTACAAGCACAAGCCAAGGCCCGGGTCTTGCTTGTCTTGCTTCTGTCGCGCGGGGGGGTCCCCTTGGTCGGTCCCGTCAGGTTCAGGTCCTCGCTTGGTTCAACTTTGGGCCTCAACCCAGTCGATACGATACGATACCGATATTTGAGGCGGTCCAGATGATCAATTGGCAATGGATGGTAGAGGAGAGATAGATGAAAGGGGCAGAGATTAATTACTCAATATGCCGCGAGCAAGCAGTAGTAAACAGACAGTAGCGATAGTCAGGGAGTCAAGACCCAGAGGAGGAACCTCCAACACGGAGAGGATGATATGCGACTGGTGTTTGGGGTCATGATAAGTCTTTCTCGAAACAGGTGGAAGAGGTGTCCTAGAAGAGGGACAAGGACAAACAAGGAGAAATCTCGACGAGTTCTTTGTCAGTCCGCTTATCGTATTGTATCGAGCGTGCGTGCGTGCGTATCGTAGTGTATCGCTACTGCGACGACCCAATTCTGTCCGTGCAGTGCAGTACAGTACAGTACTTGGACCAAAATCTCGTCGTCGAGATTAATAAGGTGAAGATGATTATCAATCCCGTCAGGTGGTATCTCTTTTTGTCGTTCACTTGAATGCGATTCAAGTGAAGGTGACAAAAGAAAAGAAAGAGAGGGAAAGGAAAAGAAGAAAAATAAAAATAAATTTTGCGAGAGGGGAAAGTGCCAGATAAAAAAAGATAAAAAAATTTAAAAAAAAAGTAAAGAGCACCTCAAATGCAATGCAAGTGAGATGGCGAGCACCGGCCGGACTTCGAAAGACGGACGGAGGGGGTATTGTAGAAAATGGCTTTGATAGGCTCCGCGGCTTTGATGGATTGAATTGATACAGTCAATGGGCAGATGAACTGCACAACAGACTGAGCAATGTAGGTCACTGTCACTATCTGTCACTGACAGTACCAGTCTGGTACGGGATAGTACAGCGATGATCAAGTCTGTCCTCAGCAGCGAGTATAAGTTGGTAGAGTTAGATGTTGATCGACGATGATGCGATGGATCAATGACGATGACAGACACTCAATCAGCGAGGAGATAAGAAATGCCCAACAACAAGGAATGCCCTTGCATCTGAGCCTCAGCCGCGCTTCTAGTTCTAGCTTGGGGGTCTAGCGCAGAGTTTGACTGTCTGCTCTGTAGAAGCGAGCGGTCTTGTTTGTGTGCGGAGGAGGAGAGTGGATGAGTGGACGGACGATCAACGAGACTGCCGTGGCCGGCGCCGGGGTTCGGATCGGGTCTGTAGAAAAAGAGGAGGTTGGGCTGGGCCGTCTCTAGAGATGTCTCAGTGAGACTCTCCGGGTGAATTGGTAGATGAACGGACGGACAAGTCCAGATCGAGACTGATCGGGACAGTTGGTTATCACGCAAGTAGCGAATACAGGTTTATGCGGCTGCCTTTTCAGACGGGATAGAGTATCCGTTGGGGGCCAAGATGGATATGTCAGTATAAGGAATCAATATATTCACAATTCTAAGAGACTCGACTCTTCTGGAATGGATATAAGAAGAGGAGTCTCTATGTCCTGACTACCTATCCAGGGTTCCGGTCTGGGACTTGTCTTTATACCAATGCCTAGTAGGTAGTCTTGGCTGCACAGTAGTCGAGAAACAGAAACTGTAAACGATTGATTGTTGTGATACAATGGATGCAAATCCTCAGACATGGAACGGCCCGCTACGTCCAAGTCATGTCCAATCCACTCTTCAAAACTCATGTGAAAGCAGGGAGTCAACTCTCACCGATCGCAGCCCAGCCCTGCACTAGCGTCGGGTCAGGTTTCTGCCAACACAGAACAACCTTGGATTGGAAGTTGAATAGTGGAAAGTAAATAAGTGAGTGGAAACACATAAACCCTTGCCCACAGACAAAAACACAGACATTGAATCGTTGAAATAATCACTCAAGCCCAAAAGAAAAGAAAGAACTCATTCTAACTTCTTCTAAGCGCCGTCGTGGACCAACCCATTTATCAGATCCATACGAGGGGGCATCACCGACATGATTTGGGCATCAATGCTCGAGGTAGGGCCCATCCAGTCCAGTCTGTTTCTGTTTCTGTTTCTGTTTCTTCCTTCACCCACAGCGAACGAACGAATTGACAAGGGACCGTTTGGTTTGTGTTAGTTGATGGGAACCACTGTTGAGACTTTTGACACGTTGCTATGACTCTTAATTTTTGGAGACTGTATACCGACAATTGTGCGCAGTATTGACCAACACTGCTCCTTACAGACGCAATAATAATGAGGCGGTGAAATTTTGATTGATTGATTCAACCTCAACATATTCTTGTCTGGCCTCGAATGCAATGCTGCTGATGAGCTGGCACGCAATCGCGAATAGGAGACTCGGTGATGTACTGCACTCAACGTGCATTTGAGTAGAATGCAAGTTGCGCAAAGTAGACGCACAAAAATGACAAAAACATATGATACGTTACCCACCCCCACATTGAGGTACCCTTATGATCACAAAGGGTACCTGTGCTGTGCTGTGCTGTGCTGCTCTGCTACCCATTGTTCGGTACCGAACAGCCCTCATCGTCATCACGCATTTGCGTATTCCGCTTCTGCGAGGAATTGTCCTGCACGGTTTGACAAAACGGGTTTATCGCGTGTACCTATCGCGAGGGCACACGTCGGATGGCATTATTGTGTAGTATTGGACAGAGAGTCTCAGTCGCTTGAGCTGCACAGCACAAAGAGGCTAAACTTTCGCTTATCGTTTTGGCTGTAGCTGAAGTCGATGAGTCTAGGTCGCGTTTGAGTGGCTTGTTTAACCTTTGCCATCCGATATTTACAAATGAGCCATATGAGCAGCGAAGCGACGAATTGGAAAAGTTAAGATAAGATAGTATTTGGATAATATCAATAAGATAAAAGTTTGGTGCCCGCGGCAGTGACTGGGACGAGAAAATACTTCGATACATGAGATGACTCTAAATTTGGAACATGTCCATGATTGACTGAGGTGTTAGTAGAATGACATCCTCCATTCATCGAATCCCGCCCGTTTCTATCCCGGAGGAGCGGAGACATCCATCTGGAAACCAAACACGGGCTGCCCCGCTTCCCCGTCTCAGCGCCCGGAGCCGCTGAAACTCAAATCTAATTGATCCAATTCAATTCATTGGCGGGCTGTCAAATCAACAAAACAAACCACTCCCTGTCACATCGCCAACCACAATGGTAAGTAAAAGTTATCTCCAGATACTCCACGCAAAGACCATTGCGATTAACAAGTACATCCTCTTATAGGCTCCAGATCCAAAACCGCAAGGGCGCAAGCGCGGCCGGCCTGCAAACGCGTCCAAACCCGCACCCATCGCGTCGCAAGACCGTCCAGACGAGTACGAAGCCGACGCTGAAGAAGCTGCGCATCCGAAGCGAAAAAGACGGCCAAACAAACAAGCGCAAGAAGACGCGCCCGAGGAAGATGCAGCGCCACAGGAAAAGCCTAGAAAGAAGCGTGGTCGACCGTCTCTGGAGGATAAGAATGCGGAAAACACAACAGAAAATGCGGCTCGACCGAAACGAAAACGCTGTCGGCCTTCGCTAGACAAGAATCAAAATGAGAAGGAAGCCGAACCGGAAGGTGCGACACAACCAAAGAGAAAAAGAGACCGTCCCTCTCTCGAGAAGACTCAGGAAGACAAAGAGCATGAGCAGGAACCAACGGAAGACGCTGTAAAGCCGAAGCGTAAAAAGAAATCGAAGGAAAAGCAGGTCGAGGAAGTGGAAGAGCAGCCAGAGGAGGACCTTCAGCCACGCAAAAGGGGTCGTAAACCAGCTCAACCCGAACCTGAACCGGAAGAAGCAGAACCAGCACCTCGTAAGGGACGAAAACGCCAAGCAAAAGTATCTGAACCAGAGCCTGAGCCCGAACAAGACGAGCAGCCACGGCGAAGCCCACGAAACTCCCTACGCGATCTAGGTGAAGACGCCAATAACAAGGGCCGTAAGACGGAAAAGTCCAAGAAGAAGGGCCTCGCAGCACAGGAAGAAGCAGAGGATCAACAACCCGACGAAGCTCCAAAGAAGCGCAGTCGGCCAAAGGGTGGAAGACCTTCGAACGAACAGGCAGATGAACCACAACAGGAGGAAGAACAACAGCAAGATGCCAGCAAGAAGAAACGTCGTAACAAAGACAAAGATGATGCGCCCTCCGACTCAGACGAATCTCTCCCCTCTCCAGCAAAACCATATCTTCACATCGCCCCTTTCAAACGCACAATCCGCTCCTCCACCATCGCCACGAAATGGTCTTCTCTAACAGGCTCATCTCTCCCTGCCGCGAAATCCATCCTCACACTCGCGCACCAACCCATCCTCCAACGAACATCTACGACCCGGAACCGCCGCACCCATGCCTCCGCAGCACTGCACCTGGTCTCCCGACGCATCGAGCGAAAACTGGCTCGTGGTCTGCCCTTCCCACCTGCGAGTTCATCAGCGGCCACTCGGCGTGCGGATGCTGACGGTGGTCGTGCGATGGAGCTTGATTTTGAAGCTGTTCTGGATGGCAAGACGGCATTAGAGAGACAGCTTGTGCCAGGGATGCATGCGGTTGAGTTGCTCAAGGCGGAGAGGGATAGGATGGAGAGGGAGCTTGATAAGGATTACCAGGAGTTAAATAGGTTAGAAGCGAACGCAAGGGCGCAGACGAGGGAACGAAAAGAGTTGTTTCGAAAGGCTCATGTTCTGGCGCCGACGTCACGGCCTTCCAGTAAATATCAAGATACCGCTTTCGTCACTGACATAAAAGACGAGGGAAGTCTCAAAGTAAGTCCATCTCTTCTACCATTGTCATTGAGTATGAGAGCTCACACCTTACAGGACCTTGTCGATACGTCCCTCGAGCCTCTGGCGCTCCAACTCGCAGGCCATGTCGACAGCATCCGTGGAAATCTCCAGCAAGCTGAGGGAGTTACGCCACAACTAAACCGGACAAAGGCTGCGTTGCAGGACGTTCTACAGCGGTATCTGGACAGTGGAACTTATGACCAGGTTGTCCTTGGGTAAGTGCTCTTTGTACGATATGAAATGATGAAATAGGCTACTTGGGGTATCAACGAATGCATGAAAACGGCGTTGGAATTACAGTTTGGATGGGCTTGCATACAGGCATGGCAAGGACTTGGTTGGGTGGTAGGATACAGGTACATATAATATCTTGAGATTAAAGACGTTCTATGGAGCGATCGTTGTCGCAAGTGCATACTCATTCATGACGGCATCAGATATTTGAAGAGAAACCAAGAATGGTGCTATGAAAAGCAAGATGTATATGTGTATAGAACAACTCAATGAGCCAGGAGGCGGTCTGCGGAACCGGCACTCCTGAAAAGCATAATCCCAAGTCTATCTATCTACAGAAACGCTTCTATTATACCGAACCCCCAAAGTCGCTACAGTCAATGAACAAGACCAGGCAACCCGGGGATAATTGTTGAGTGGACCAGATAAGACGAAAGTTCATGATTCTCATTGAATTGATTTTGAAGAAAAAAGCAGCAAAAAGTAAATTGTCATACATCCAGGAAAGTAGTTGTGAAATATCCAAGGGAATGTCCATGTCTCCTCCACTAGATGCCTAACTAAGAAGTAACCAAATGGTGATTAATGTACAGAGACTTCACATACATACGAGCTGTCTCAAGACATTTATCGGAGACGGCGGGAGAAGCCAGTAGGCTTAGCGTAGCCACCGGTGGCAGTGTTGTTGACGGGGTAAGGGACAACAGTGACGGTAGCCTCCTTGGTGGTGGTGGTGTCGCAGAACTCCTCGTCATCATCATCATCGGAGTCATCACCGCCAACAGCCTTGTCGGTGACCTTGGAGCCGGAGCTGCCGGTCTTGTCGGCCTCAGGGACAACAGTGACGTAGACGGTAGAGGCAGGGGCAGTGACAGTAACGGTCTCAGGGACACACTCGCCGTTGCCGTTGCCGTTGCCACCGTTGTTGGAGCCGTTACCGTTACCGCTGCCGTTACCAGTACCCTTGGAGCCATCCTTCTCACCCTTGCCGGTGCTGTAACCATTGTCACCGCCGGTAGCGGGCTTGGTCTCATGGACACGCTGGACAGTCTTAGTGACAGTGCTGGTCTTGGTGTTGGTAGTGGTGGTGGTGGTGTCATCCTCAGGGGTACCGTTACCCTTGGAGCCGTCATCAGTGACCTTGGGGCCAGCAGGGACGGTGATGGTCTTCTGGAGAGTCTTATGGATAGTAGAGGTGATGGTCTCATCGCCCTGGGTAAGGGTGACAACCTGGTCGGTAGTGTAGTCGGAGACGACGGTCTTGTCGCCGTTAGAGGGGGGAGGGTAGGCACCGCCAGTGTTCATGGGACCAGGGGCAGTGAGAGTCTTGCCAGTAACACCAGCGGTCTCAGCATGCTGAAGGACGGAGGTGTAGACGGAGCTAGCCTCAGAGACGGGGCAGACAACCTCGGTGAGGACAACGGTGTTGGTCTCGGTGTAGGTGAGCTTGTCGGACTCGGGGAGCTGAGCAATGGCAGTGTGGTCACGAGCAGGGCAGTTAGTGACGGTGGGCTTGCAGCTGGTGATGGTCTGGACGACGGTGGTCTTGACGGTCAGAGTGGTCTGAGCGTCAGTACCGTTGTAGTCTCGGCGGTAGTGGGCGTGCTGAGGGAAGCTGAAGGCGTTGGCAACGGCGGCGAGCATGCCGATGGAAGCGACGGCGGACTTCATCTTGAAGATTGGGTGGATGTTGTTTGGTGGGTGAGGTTTTTGCGGGAGCTTCAGTTTTGTCTAGGACAACAATGCGATGCGATTCAAAATGGCCGTAGAAGTCAATTCCACAGTCGGGCAGCGAGCAAGACACAGTTTGCTTCACTAAAAGAAGGGATAAAGTTGAAACGCGAGAAACGCTGGTTGCTGTAATGCTGGAAGGATCGTAATGGCAGAAGCCGGAAATGAATGGAAAGTCACGATAGACTGAACGAGTGTGTGGTGTTGAGATAGACAAGACTGAGAGGCAGGACCTGAGGTGAGGCAGGAAGCGTTAGATATTAAGAGAATCTGGAGTCGGGGTTGGACAAACTGGGCTGGAACGCCTCTTTTTAGCTCTGTGCCTCTTGCAGGGGAATGGACTGCAACCACAAAACACCGGACTGCCAAGATGCTTCCAGCATGGGTGTTGATGTGGTCCACCAGGAGGCCCTTGGATCAAGAGAAGGCCAGGGTCTGACATCTCGAGTTCGGGCCTTGATCAGGCCTGTCAAGATGAGAGGGAGCCGTATCCACCTGGGCACGTTCAGTCAGAACTATCCTCTCCTCTCTGCAGCCAGAGGCGACGTGCGTGATTGTCGTAAAGGATCGTTGAGCGATGCTACGCGTGGGTGCGTATAGCTAGCTGAACGAACGGTGAACCTTACTCCATATGTCTGTAGTCAAGCGATGAGCCAGTGCCAGGGGAGGACCATGCACCTGAGCCTAGAGAGGCTTGTTTATATTTCTTGGTGTTAAAGTTAACTGCACCCAATCCTTCATCTTGCTTAGGCGACTGAGTCGGTTGCTGCGGCGTTGACGTTGTTGAGATGAACATGGATGTGATTGATTGGAGATGATGGAAGACCAACCGTTGGAGAAAGTCGAGGTTCAGACTTAGGTGGGGCGTCCTAGCTCTTGCCTCAAGAGGGATAGTTCAGGGGCGCTGCAACCAGGGCCTCAGGGTGCATGACCAGGGGCTTCGGGCTAAAGAAGCACATTTGGGTGGGTGAGCACCCTGTAATTTAGCGATATTATAGAATCGCTGTTCCCTTGATTGTCTTTTGATGATGTTCATGCTACTCCGTATATCTTGGTCTGATCATGGGTAAGTAACTCATGGAGTTGGATGACAAGGCATGCGACATATGTTGACTCTCTCTGATGTATAACACAAAAGTTATGTTTCACTCACCATGGTCTTCAGCTTTTATTCTTTGGTCCTCTAGCGCCAACACATCAACTTTTTATGCAGGTACCGTGCAGAACCTGAGACGCCACGAGGGCCAATTAAACCTCCATACCCAATCGCCGCCATCCCGAGACTTTTGTTGTTCTGGCGCCCGCCACATGTCATTTTACTTTAAGGCGGCGAATAAGAAATGCACAATTAACTTTGAGTAATTGAAAGCTTCGATGAGCGTTTACCTACCAGGCCTATGTTTGTCCATGTTGCACTGCATAGTCTAGAGCGCGTAGAACATGCGAGGCTGCTTACTATGTATCACGATTTCTGCACTTTTACCCCTATATCAAGGAGCGTGCGGTGAGATTTGGCTTTGTACTCCTAGGCAAAAAGTAATTTCAGCCTTGTGTGCTGTACAAACGCCAACCTGCAATATGCCGTGCCTGTCTGGACCACTAGAAATGTCCGACAGGATCGACAAACCTGGCACGCAGGATTAGTGTAACGGACCTCAACTCAAACCATGACCGGATACAAGAGATTCCCGAGCATTGAGGCGTTGTCCAAGCTCGATAAGAGACCATACGTGCGCTGCCAAGTACATACCTGAAGAGCCTAGAACAGCATGTCAGACATTCTCTTACATACTAAAACTCTCCCTGGCAAGTTTAAGACGATGCTTGAAAGAAGAAAAAAACAGAATCGAATCGCTTGCATCTTTGACCGCGATTTGACAGAGTCCACTCACCTATGCAGCTCTCCCCCAAAAGAGCTTTTCTTCCCTGTCAAGCTTTTCGTTGGATCTAGAATGACTCAGATCCCGAGTGCCGGTTTCTTCTCCTTTTCCTTGATTTTCGAGACCTGGCTGTGATCTGAGACTTGTGGCTAAGCCTCATCGGCATGAGTTGAGCACGCAGGCACGGCAGTCGGATGAACTGCACTAATCCGAGAATAGATTCAATAGAGTGCATTGGTTGAGTCGTATACAATTACAACCTATACGGTGGGAACATGGGGGATCACGATTGCACTGGTGCGTTGTAAAATGACAATGCAATTGCCGATCGTCTCGAGCATCAACCAGCCAGATTATTCACCGAGCCGTGTTATTGCCCAATTTGGTAACTCCCGTAGTACGAACGTTCTTTGTCTTGCGCTTCCATTGCGATGAGCGAATTTTGCATGTTTATGCAGGTACCGATCCACATGGATGTCATCCTCTTAATCCATATTCCTCGACTCCATCATGAGTCAGCCGCTAACTATAACGACTATCACTTATCAGTGTAAGATCCCAAGTTGTGCATATTTTACGAGAAATAGGTTTCAAGGAAGCATCATTCAACAAAAGCCACGATCCTCTGGTATATGTTTCATCTCTCAGCCTCCTCCGGCCAACCCGTCCGTCCCCAGCCCAGCTCAAGGCCCATGCCACCCATGTCGTTTCATCAAAATCCCTTGGTCCCTGTCTCGCTTGTCACAGAATAACGAGTTACAAATTACCTCTTTCCTCCTTGCACGGTTCCAACGGATAGTCCATGGAATGACAACGTTGACAGCTTGTCATCTCGATATCGTCTCTGTCATATTCATATATCTTAAACAGCCAGGCAAGGGTTTAATTCTTTTTTATATGAAAAGGAACGCCTTTTCTCCTCTTCTAGATTCTTACCAGAATCTCTATTCTCCAGCTCATTTTAAACAATTCAAGCCGCGCAATTGCTCATCTCTCGCCTCGCTAATCATTCATGGGCAGGCAGATTTAGCCTTGGCGGTTCTGCCACCAACCAAAGTTCCAAGTGATACTTGATATTATTAGTACTTAGATTGTCGGGATGTGAAACAGCTGCGAATCTCATCTCACCTCACAGGCACGGTCACATCAATTATGAGGCTCTGTATGCGCCGAGTTATCGTAAACCATGTCAATTCAAGCCCTGTTGTCAGCTGCCGTTACGAATAGTCGGCTGCATATGCCGGGGACCTCAAAATCCTACATCGTGTCACATCCACAACCTAAATGCGCTGCGCCTTGTTGTGATTTCCGATCAGGTAGACACCGAGATTGCCAATCATTTGCCGCACTCGGATAGCGTGGGTATCCCCTCAATCCCATCCCGTCTCATTCCACCTCCTCAATTCTTGGCCGAGGCTTTCCAGCTGCATCTACCAAAGTCCCACTGGGGTTGACATGGAGGCCCGCCAGCTTTGTGAGTCCTGGACCGCTTGATGACTTCTGCGGTGGGAGGATGCTTGCCATCTGCCAGTCCTCCAGACTCTCAATCACATCCTTTGCGTGTTGTTGAACCAGTCCATCATTGTCCGTTTGTGCCACGTATTGCAGTGTCCTGGCAATGTCTTCTCGACTCTCATCAGTCAGGCCAAAGCCAAGCTTCCGGCCAGACTCCTTAGCAGCGTCGAGAGCTCTCACGAAGCTCAACACGTTTAAGATTGCAGCTCTTCGTAGAATTGCCGTCTCCATCTCTCGTTCCATTGCTAGGATGTTGACGCAAAGGTCCACACTACCAGACACGAGTGTTGGTCCAATGCCTCCAATGTTGGTTTCGAGGGCAGCGCCAAAGATTGACAGCGCAGAAGTTCGGACTCGGACATCTTCAGTGCCTCTCTTGCTCTCCCATCCTTGAAGTATTTGGGCCAAGATATCGTTCCTCGCCTTTTCCTCTTCTGTTACTTCCTCCTCATCCATGTCCATATCATCATCGTCTTCCTCTTTTTTCTTTTTCATCCTCTTCAGCTTCTCATCGCGAGCCTGTTTAGCCATGGTCTTTGGTCGATATCCACGGCGGCCAGCGATCGATAGCAATGTCTCACTGACTTGTTGAGCAACATCACCGGCGAATGTCTCTCCCAGCCGTTGGATCACTTGAAGCAAGGCCTCGCCAAACCGTAACCGAACATCCGTCGTAGTCTTTTCCTGTGGATCTAAGTAGTGGTCCAAGAGCTCCTGCACTGCCGACTTGGGATGTTTGTTCGCCAACTGTGTATAAACCTTGATGACTCGCAGATTTATGTAGTCGTCGTTGTTCTCGAGGAGAGTCGATAGGAGCACAGCAACAGCAGGAATGTCTAGGATAGGGCTGTCCCTCATTATGAGGCCAGAGAGCAAATTCAACCCTTCAGATACAATAGGGGCTGGGCTCTCATCACCTCCAGTGACATACTCCATGGCCAGTTTATATGTTCTTTGATCTTCGATCTGCCGTATGCTGGGGGCTGAGATCGAATCTTCATCTTGTTCCATCTCATCCCGATATTTGAGGAGCAATGTTAGGTTTCTTGCTGTAGGCGACACTTGAGGTCTGTCTTCGTTGCTCAACCTTTCCAAGGCAGTTTCAATAACCTTGAGCTCTTCTGGTTTGATATGAGACTTCTGGAACGTTGGTGCGGTGATAACCAAGTTAAGTAGACTCAGTACCACTGCGAGTAGATCATCTGACAGCCTCGACTGAGTATCTGCGGTGAGGATTTCATAAACCAGCCCCAATAACTGATCGAACTGGCTCACAAGCTTTTCAGGTGCCTTGTCCATAAGTTTTTGTAGAATGGTGACTTCGAAAAGATTTCGCAGGGGCGAATCCGCACTCTCATTCTTGGGGCGCAGATCAATCTTGATATCGTCATTTGGCCTATCGGCTGTTTCAATCCAGCGCTTTAGCAGATTCAAGAAGATGGAGGAGACCTCTGTGACGGAACAAGAGGCGGTTATAAACTCAACCAGCTTTGTTGCTTTGTCTTCGAGCTCGTTCCAGTTCAATTCGATGCCTGTCGTAGGCTCAAACCTACGAGGCTCTGTCACCTCTATGTCACCTTTTCCTTTGAGCCGATACTCCCAGGGGTTTTCAGCCTCGTCTGCAGCTCCTTTGGATAGAAGATTTCGAATAAAGGGTCGAACACTTTCGGCATTGCCAAACAATCGCAAATATGCCTGTAACAGTGTGCGAGCAGGCTTTACGAAGTCCTCTTCGGTGCTCGGCGGGGGGGTTTGCCATGAGGCAAGCACCCATATTTGAACCAACACAAGCCTTAGGAGACGTCTGCATAGCCCTGGTGAAGAATTGGACATTACCAGCGTTTTGAGACGCTGTAGCGAGGTTTTCAGCGATTGTGAGGCAATAAGAACACGATCGCGGCTCAAATCAATCATTTCCTCGTCTTCCTGTTTGACGGTTGTTGGACCAGAGCTGGATGATGATCGCAGTGACGGGTTGAGATCCTGAACTAGAGGTCGAATAAATGCGTTCCATCCGGGGGATCCTATTTCACAAATTTAGCTGTGTTTGGGTTATCATTATCTCTGGTCACTCACCCGGTGCACCATATTGCTTGCTCCCTAAGACACCATAGCCCACAACTTGTGACGCAGTCTTTGCCAGTTCAGGCCCAGCGGTTCCGTCGATGAGATCAAACAGCTGTTCTGATACACCATCAAACCATGCCTGTGGTGTCATACTGGCTGGCACCGATGAGAGCAGTTTCGTTGCGACAGCGACACCTTCATGTGTGATGCTAGCTCCTTGTTTCTGCGGCCCAGCTTTGGCATCTGGAATTCTGCCAACGTTGCTAGGGTGCACCGAAAATACAAATTCCATAGTTCCACGCACGCCAGTTGGTCGGAGAGGGAGAAGCGTGAGTGTCTGGAGCAGAGGATCCCGTAGCCACTGTGGGAGAACTGAAGGTTTTATAAGTGTATTAAGAGCGGGTAGCAGTGTCCAGACTGCGGTTCTTTGATCTGTCAGTATCCTCTTGCTGGATGAAACTAATGATGAGTTGCTTACCTTTCGATGAGCTTGTTGTATTCTTCGAGTCCTGACGCTCGGGTACTTGCATCATTATCTGGGTCAAAAGCTATTTTACCAGCTTCTACTATCTCTTCAATTATTTTGGGCTGCGCACTCACAGACGAAGATGAGCTGGCCATCCTGTATCAAATTCCAGTTGAAGGGTTCAAGATGTTGAGCGGGCAGGTAGGAAAGTTGAAAAGGCAGAAAAGTCAATTGGTATAGGGTGTTTGTCATCATGACCCAAGAACTCCAGCCTTCATGTGCGCCCTACACTGTGTTTACTGTGGAGAGAGGAGGTTGGGCGAGTCACGTGCAAACGCGTTTCGCAGTTGGTCCCCGCATATCTCATCGCGTCTCATAGTGGGTGTTCGCCTCGACTCTCTCGGTCGACAACCACTTCGCGATGCTGATCAGTTTATAGGATCCTCTGCTGGAGATGCGATAACCGCCAGGAGGTAAAGATATCATACGGATCAGCTATTTGGAACCCCTGACTCGGTCAAGATGAACTCCTTCATTGAACTCAGTACTCAACACGCGCGACGCCTCCCCCACAGTCCTCCGGCCCTCGTTTCTCGCAAGAGATCCTATCGTAGGTGCCCAACTTGTTTGGTTACCCTCCCATATGCCGCTCTCGAGCCTGTAACAGGACCTCGTGAATGCTGCAGCTGGATTATGGTGGGTAGCGCATCCTGTATAGGATGTACCAAGCGGACGGGTGAACGAGGTTCGGAACTTAACCCTAAGAAGATATCTGGTTATCAAGCTTCGCGCTCTTGTCGTCCAAACCGTCTTTTATGCCGGCAAAGTGCCAATAGTCGTGTCGTACCCGCTGAAAAGTTGGACGATTGACTGGCGGCGCTGGCGCCGACGGACAGGCGAGGAGGTCAGTCCAGTCACCTTTTGGTGCGCGAGCGGATTGGTGCCATGAGTCGTTTGGTAAGATCCTCTGGCCTGAGGACGCTCGTCAGCCCTTTCCACTGGAACCAGCACATCGGTCAAGAGTAGACCGTCCATGTGATGCGATTAGCCTTGGGTCACTGGAGATGGAACTAGCCTGGCCACTTGGTCATACTGCTGACTTGCCCATTACACCTCAGAAGTTGAGAAGTGGAGCTTCGAAATGGCTTCATACAGCCAGTCAATGAATTTCATTCAACTCCCGAGTTTTCGCTTGCCGGAACCATCAGTCAGGGTAATTCCAGCTGGTGCAGTAGGCAACTCGTGGAAACATACAGAAATTCGGCGACTGACATTCCTTGCCAATCATCCTAGCCCCCAGCCCTTCGAAGCTGTCATTGGCATGGCGCATTGCTGCACTACTTCATCCACCCAACCCCCTCGCTCTCTTCGCTCACTGGACCGCACCACAGCAATTGCTGCTGGTGTGTGACGCTTCGCGTCTGGTCTGACCAAGCGCATTAACCTCAAGCCATGGGTCGCAATCCCTTGGTCATGATGGACGCCAGCACACCTGCGAAGATCGAACGGTCTCAACAGGTCCCTCAGATCCGCCGAAAGGTTGAATTTGAGACGAAAGGGTGGTTTTTATGGATGTCTTTTGTCCGCCCGTTAATGCCTTCCATGCCTCTCGCGGGCGAGAACTTTGGAGAGGAATCAAAAACTAGTCCTAGTTGGCAGCGCGAATCACACAGAAGGAGTCGTCTCGTCAGCGTCCGTGGGTTTCCGAATTGCGTTCTGTCATGATCGCTTCCGGTGGAGTCGTGTTTGCGAAGGTATTGGGTAATTATGGAATTGTCAGCTCACGGAACAGTTTTCACCTTTGCAATGACTATTGCTGCGGACGATACTCGTGGTTGACGTTGGAAGCATCGCCGGGACCCATCTAGAGTTGGAGTCAAAGTTTCGTGCTTGTCTGGTGCTGTGAAAGACTCTTCCATCGGGTTGAATCTCACGGCTCTATGTCGCTTTGTTGAGATTGGGTTGTATGTTGGATCTAGGACAGGCCTTGTCGGTGAGGTAGTCCTGGCTGTCCTCTCGCCTGGAAATGGTGTGGAGGACAGCCCCCCGCAGTTAGGGGATAAGTCTACCCATTTCCTCTGTTGATTGGATAAGTGCTAACATTTGAACAGAACCAGAACCAAATGTACACGAAACCTTGAACGAGATCACACGTTGTCAAGGTAAGTTTGAGATCTACTGTACCGTTTCAGCATGTGAAGTCAACATATGTGGGGTCAACGGGAGATCCCGTCTGGATCGGCCCTCGGATCCGACGGATCGGAGAATTAATGTGGTGATGTCATGAATGCCAAGATTTTCCAACGTCCGCGTCTTATCGGCAGCAAATCAAAAGCACCAAAACACTTGTCGTAAACTTAATGCATCTGTAACAAATGATCTGCGATAGATTTGGAGGGTGTGGGTTGCCTGAAGAAGCCGGCATCGATCCTGGTTGTGTTACACGAACCATAGGAAATATCCGATGATTGGGTTGTCTTGTTGCTGGTGATGTCACATAATGCAGGAACCTGCTCCCCATGTCTTGGACTGAATTCTAAACAAAAACAAGATTGGTCTGCTCTGCTCTGCTCTGCTTACGCCTTGTAATATATTTCCCCCGCGTCGCGTGCTCCCTTCGCTCTTCTTGGCCTTTCATTCTTACCCTACGCTTCGCTCGTCCATCCCCACCAGGAAGGCCAAGATATCGATATCCATCATGCTCAAAGTCGCATTCCTGGGCTTTCTGCCCGTCGTTGTGGCCATTCCGGCCGCTGTTCCCGGTCCCGCCCCAACGGTCTATCAGAGAGCTGCAGTTCCAGCTGCTCAACCTACGGAAGTAATGGCACTGGATCGACGAGGCATTATTGACGATGCTGAGAGCTACGTCGACAGTCTCGTTAGTGGCGTGGAGACGAAGATCAAGGGATGGGTCAACTCTGGCATCCTTGACTTTCCAACCGGTTTCCCTACAGGCGATGCTGTTAAGAAGTCAGCGGGCGTCGACGACGATGACTTGAAAGCGGAGCCAACGCAGGTGCTAAATATTCCGTGAGTTTATCTCCAAACACAGCCACTTAGGTGCAAATCCTCACAGCGAAATAGCCCATACGCCAATTGGACGAACAAGGGATGGAACGTTCGAGTGCACGGCAATGTCTACAAGTTCCCCAACCTGAGTCAGAAGAAAGTTGATGACCTCGCCAACATTTTCCTTGTTGACACGAGTGTTGAGGATCTCCCAAAGTCTCAGCAAGAGCAGGCGCGAAATGTGACGAGGTCCATATTTGTGGTGCAGCAGGGTGATGTTGAGGTCAAGATGAACTTTGTGAATAATGTTGACGTCTCTCCCGACGAGAGCGGCGGTGCAATTGATGCGGTAGGTAATTTTGGAACAAATTTTGTATGGCAACACTGGTTGCTAATATTGCATACAGAGAGGAGGCGCGCAAAACATCACCTTGCCATACAGCACAACTATCGAGGGTGACTTTGATACTTTCGTCACGCTCAAGAACACCTCTGGCCCAAACAATGGCTACTTGATTCCCGGTAACGAAACATCGAAGATTCAGGCTCTCAACCTTTATGCTGAAGGCAAGAACAACAGCGGAAACGCAACCGCTTACCTTGTTCCACCAAAGGGTATCACTATTGTCAATGATATTGATGATATTCTGCGGGTGACGAAAATCTACCAACCAAAGGAGGGTCTTCTCAACACTTTTGCCCGTCCCTTCACTCCATGGATGAACATGCCTGATGTCTACGCCAACTGGTCGTCTTCAATCAAGGACTTGCACTTCCATTACCTTACCACGACACCTGAACAGGCTACACGCAATTACATGAGCTTCATCTACAACACTTATCCCCTCGGCTCATTCGATACCCGCCCGCTCAACTTTTCAGATGTTTCGGCGACTCTTTCTATCCGTCGCTTCCTCCTCGACAAGATCTTCCAGACCTTCCCCGAACGCAAGTTCATTCTCGTCGCGGACACATCCAACTCAGATGTGATGAAGGACTACCCAGCGATGTACAAGGACTATCCAGGTCAAGTGCAGTGCATTCTGCTTCGCAACACAAGCTCCACCGACAGCGGAGACAGGTTTCCCTACAACACCAAGGGGTTCAAGGACATTCCCCAAAAGAACTATATGTTCTTTCACGTACCTGATGATATTGCAAAGATTGATATTGCCAACGGTGGGTGCTACAACAGTTCCATTAAGCAGAATGTTACTTTTGACTACCAGGGACTTCCCTTTGGTTTGAGCGATGATAATAATGCGGCTGCGGGAGGAGCTACACCTAGGTTGGGCATGGTGATTGCAGTATTGATTGCTGCTGGTTTGGCGATTATGGTGTAATTGGGTTAGAGGAGTGTTATCCTCCGAGCATCATGACATTCAGATTGTAGTATAATCACGAGTATAATGATTACTGGATTACTCAAAGTATTTTGCTTCAAATCGGCGTCTTTTTATATACGCAATTAACTAGGATAGGATATTAAATAGCTGAATGCTCGAGAAGCTGAGCTGAAATTACTGATATTCTATCTCAAGTTATAAACCTTGATGTCACATACCTACCTACCCTATATGCCGAGACCGGACCTGCACAGGTTGGTTACCACATGAGGCATCAAAGTCAACTACAAAGGTTATTCGGGTATTGTACTTTAAATTTTCTTCGCTCCAATGACCAGAGTTACTTCAAACGGAATTCGTTCCGTTTATCGACGGAGGATGAAGACATTGCTCGGGAGTTATCCATCCTACCAAAGGAAGCTAATAGAATTCAGGGTCCAGCCGAGATATCGTATGAGGACGACAGCTCAACCGCATGGATCATATGGATACTATACTATACCAGGTACTTGGACATGAGTACCGTCTCGCGGAAAATAACAACCTTTGTCTTGAATATCATCCGACATATCGTATTTTATAGTATCATATTGCTCCCAGCACATATGCACTCTCGACTCTCCTACGGTACTTGAAACATATCAATCTTCCAAGGTTTAGACTTCAGAGATTCTATACTAAGGCCATGGCTTATTAATGCAAGTAGGCCCAGATACTTTTGGGATATTTCATGAAGAAATACACTGGAACGGCAAACCCCGACCTGAAAAGAGATGAAGTGGCCAGACAGCACATGCTCTAGATCAAAAGACAAGCCACTAAATACAATAGCAGCTGCACCGATTCATGAAGTAGCTGGCTTGTTCCCAGTTGATATCATGTCCATAAGTGCTAAGATGCTACAGGAAGTGAGGGTTTTCCTTGTAATTCTCTCAATCGTTCCATTCCGCTTCTGGAACGGGATGGCCACAAGCTAGCCTGCCAACCCTCGGACCAAGCTATAGATAATAATAATAATGGGCTGATGCAGGGTGCTCTGCTTTATCCGTAGCACGTAAAACCCTCGCGAGATCTTGCATCTCTCGCCCACCGAGCGTTGCATTACGAGAAGGTGACGAGGGGACAAGGTTTATGCCAAGATCAAGGATGTTTGCTTTTTTTATTCTCTTTTCTCTAAGCCAAGTTCCGGCATGACGCGGAACTTGAAAAAGAGTAGCTCAATTGGCGAAGCTGAGGCGATGGTCAACGTTTAGAGCTGTGATTTAGCTCAATTAATTATCCAATAGGATCTCAATTGACAACCGCGCAGCTGAGACATTGAGGCTACCTAGTTGTCCCTGGCCGTCAATTAGCGAAGTGTGAGGTGGGTGTAAGCGGCCTAGGTATTTCTAGAAGTGAGTCTTGGTACAACCAATACATTACACATGGCTTGCCTTTGTAGCTGAGTGACCTGCTTTAAACACGAGCACAGTAGATGGAAGCTTCGAAAGTCCCTAGACCTTGACAAAAACCTACCAAACTAGCAGAGTTTTACTGCGCACAGCACAGCACAGGCACTAATGGATACATGCATCCTACCCTTTCCCCTGATCAGCCAGTTGGCAGCGGCTGGTATCCTATTTGATAATGGCGTTGTGGATGTTGAAGCACTAATCCGTAGCTGCCGTGTCTGTCTCGTGCCAATTGAGCGCGTTCCTGGACTGCAGACATGCCATTCTGCACGGAAAGAATGGGGCTCACGGTCCCGCCTGAGCTCTTTATCAATTGAATGTTTCAATTGGAAAAGGCAGGCACCGAAGAACACATGAAGGTGACTGTTCACTTGTCATTATTCTATCTCCACCCGCGTCCAATATCCATTACCATCTCAATCTCTTCAATCTCACTCACACTTCTCCACTGCCGGCACTACTACAAACAGGAAATACAGTGCTACAACAGGTACCTTTACCCGCGTCTCTGCGGCTACGAGTGCGATTTGCCATCCACCTTCTTCGAAGTCCGTTGTTTGGGGATCCTGACGATCCGCTGCCCGCGGGAGTAAGCGAGACCGGAAGAGTGTTACAAAACAAACCGTCTCTCAACCGTGGCGGCTTATTATATCACCGAAAACACCTCTAGTACCGGAGTCCTACTCTGTATTTCACCTGAACCCCCATCAACTAACTCACTGGCACCACCCTCCTCATATGCAGGCACATGGGGTCTGGTGGAAACCGTTGCACTTGGTCTATTTCGAGAAAAGTTAAAACGTTGGACTAGCAGACGCCATCCATGCCATGCCATGGCTTTGTGAAATCAACCTTCACTGAGCTAATAGAGGAACGCCTCGTTCAGCTGCGGCTCAAGCCTCTTCTTCAACGCCCAACATCATCAGTCGATCCTCTTTGGCCCATCTTCAATTGCCGCTCCTGTGTTGACCATCGTGATTTAAGTCCGTTTGATGTTTGAGCATAGACTCACGCTCCCTGTTGGACAATCTCTATCGGTGGGGTACCTCATCCCGAAACAAACAACGACTGACTGATAAGTGCTGCAGCCGGACAAGGATCATCAGACGAGCTCTCTTTCCGAGGCACGCCACATCTCACGACCTAGCCCTGACCTCCGCGCCTTGATCTGATTCCTTGACATGATCTCGTGTGCCTAGAAGACTAGAACACAATATTGACCCGCCAGTCCACCACAACCAATGCTCTCTCTCAAACCTCACATCACAACTCGTGTGCGTTTAGCGCCTGATTAATCAAAAAGAAAATGGGATCAAAGCCTGCCTCATCTTCCCACAAAGGAAGTGGTCAGAAAATCAATTTCCCTGCTCCAGAACGGCCAATAAGATAACAATTGTTGCCACACCTGGTGAAACTCATTCGCGCCTGTTACATGATGTCCGAATAAAAAAAAAAAGAAGCCCAAAAACAAAAAGACAATTGCAGAATGGAGTCCCCCGTCTCCAGAAAGGCTCAGCAACGCATGGGTATCTCGCGGGGGTTTTGTTTGCTTGCGGTCTCGCTCCAGCCACCAATCTCCCGCTCCATCCAATGTCGAGCGTCGCAGTCAGTCAGAAATCGTACACTGCATACGCCCTATGGCGCGTTGCATTATGGTCGGTCGGCGGTCAAGAGAGAGGCATGCCAACCTATCTCCGTGTTGCCGTCGGTACTCAATAGTCCAGTTCAGTCATTGCCCGTCGATTATTATTTCCCTGCTCTGCCGTCGTCAATCCGCAATTGAAGAACCCTCTCAAAGGGTGGCGTTCATGTGCCCCTCAATAACACCCTGCTCTTCTCAAAACCTATGATGTGCCATAATGCCCGGTATACCTGGCATGGCGGTTGTTACAGGGATTGATGGTGGTGGTCGGTTGGCTTTATCCCTAAGCGTCCAATCGTCGCCAGGTTCTGAAGGAGCCACGAGCTCCATTAGAGTGTATTGGAGGACACCATCGAGAACTTGCGGGACAACAATCTCTCGAGACAGTCCATATGAAGGTAATGAAGGTTCTTCGTTATCGCGCCCATCGGCCTATAACACTCAGTCAGCGAAAATTGAACGGATTTCTATATCAGCAAAAAGGTCCAACTAACAAGACATGATGCGCAAGGCGCATTATTCACCCAAACCCAGTTGGGGCAGTTATGTGTATAGAAGTACTTGCATCGGTACTTATAAAAACCACCAGCTCCGCTCATTGTGTTGTTGATGTCGAAGACAGAAGAAGCAGTGCGGCGTGGGAGGGGAAGTATGGGACAAGGTGAGATGTGAATCAATGGACAGACGGATAATGAAATGCGAGGAAGAGGCAGAGACTCTTATATGAGCTGCCGGGCAATAAGAGGAACTTACGTGAATGCGATTTAGCACGAGGAGTGGACTAGGCTGGGGAAAGGGTCGAACGATGTGCTTGTACTACCACTGGAGTGCGGATGGCCAACATGTCAAGGATCCCCAGGGCAGAGCGGAGCTCCAAGTGGGAATGAGCTGGCATGATCAAAGGTGCGTACTGTTTGCTTAACGGAGTGCTACTTAGAGACTCGGACGCTGACGTCTGAGGGACAACTAAACTCGATGGGAATGGCCGTTGGCGTCGCAATGCCATTTGGCATGGCATTGACTGATGCCCCCCGCTGAACGATGCGATGCAGTGGGGACCACACTCGTAGTGATGACAGACAGGGAGCCCCTGCGAGTTCCGCAGGGCCACTGCAGACGCCTTTTGCAAGCAGACAGGACTTGGGATAGGCAGGCAGGACGATGTGCATACTGTTCTAAAACGACGATGAGATATGATAGCCAACCAGAGGCGAGTTTTTCTCGATGGCTACTCTCAGAGAAAAATTGGAACCCTTTACGACTCTATCGACAGACTTTTGTTACTGTGCCATCGATACATCAGAAGAGGACACACAAGCGCTTCCAGAATGCAACTAGACAAATGTTAATCAGCATTAGTAGCATTTAAGGGTTACTGCGGTTCCCGCCTCAATCTGCTGCTACAGCACGGTAACCGGCCGTACTGAGAAAGCGAAGTGATAGCATGGGTCGTCGCAGAAGCCATGTCGACAGCTTAAACAGCTTGTGTGGTTCGTCGAAACGTGGGGCCATGAGACGAGAGCCCTAATGGGTGTAGCGTCCGGCGGATATGGCGTGAGGTTAGACCTGACAAGGGCGTGTCTGCTCGTCCGGGGAAAGGACGTACCGCCCGTCATGGCCATATCCAATGACACCGAGCTTTTGCGCATCCCTCTCGGCGTTGACCTTAGTTGAGACGATGCATGATGATTCCCCCCCGTCCACGGTCCACGCCCAAGCCCCTAGGTCCACGGCAATCACAATTGTCCCTACGCAACGCCGCATACAGTACTAGAACACCCGTATGTACCAGGGCAATAAACCCTCAAAGGGAACGAGGAGGGGCGTGCTGTGCGCGTATGGACACATTATGTGTGCTGTGATGTTTTCGGGCCAGCCGGCGCCACGACCTGAAGCCAAAGGCCCATAGTCAACGCTTGGTTTGCTGTGGTCGTCCCATGTCACCATGTGTCGTGCCACAGGGCAGAGCACGGGCAAAAGAGCCGATTGTCGGACGCGCAATGGCATGGTATGGCTCAATGTTGAGCATGCCATGTATAAAATTACACTGGCCTCACTATGATCTTGTGGCTCTTGAGACAGGGAGGACTTTGTGGGGAGGGGATCTTTGAGGCTGAAAAAGAAACGTTCCTAGAACATCTTGAAATCGATGCCAATGCGGCTCAGCATCCCGCCTGGAAGGGAAGGACGGGAAAAAGCAAAAAACATTTCCCTTGTGAATGGACGGGATCCACAAGCGCGTGGCGCCGCAGTTCGGCTTGTGGGTATATGTGAAGTATATCTCGACGTATACTTACACATGCTCGAAATGTTGCTTTTGCTGCAAAATTATCTGAGGAGACGATAGCCACTCAACCAGTGGTTTTCAACTATCAAGGTTACCCAAGAGCGAGACCAGAGCTTATTACGATGAGAGACTTCGAACATGGTGGGCTAATTATTCAGCATCATGAGATTTTTCAGAAGCATCAGCCTTCACTGGACACAATCACCACCCTGATTGGGGGTCTCGGGTCGCCCCGTGCTTTTCCAACGTCCAGTTGAGCATCACCGATGACCTCGGATGTCCCCATTCGCGGATCTTGTCCTGTAACCTCGGCCACTCCACACTAATTTGAGTTTTCGAAACCATCTTCTGACTGAGGCAATTGGAATGCGCGATAAATCACACATCAGATAATACCAAGAGGAAGCAGGATCTGGGGCTGGTCTATCTTGTCGTCATGTTACGACTAGACATAAGCTCAAAATATTTCCAATATCCACATATTGCAAACTATTATAAGCCATGCGATATGCAGATTTGACAACTCGGCCCCTCAGACAGCGCACCATCTTTTGATGCTTTCACCTGTACGCCATCTTGCTTCTTCCGCCCCCCTCCCTCCCAAGAATATTCCATGTTGGTTGTGAGCAGGGGCAAACGGCAAGGAGCTATGGCCTCCTCGGAATGAGCTGCGATGATACTCTACTGCCTGGGAAGTGCCCTGCACCTTCAAGCAATGCTCTCCATACTTTATTCTCCGGCCGGCACTGTCATCTGCTCGAAGCCCGAGCCCTTTCTTTGTACTGCATGGTAGGTATACTTGAAAGGGCAGAGAGCTGTTGAAGCTCACGTCAGGCCATGCCGTTGATTGGGCCACTTCCGAATTCCTGGACTGAGCAATTTGCTTGGGCCAGTCCAGTTCTTGAGAGCCCAAAACTTTATAACACCCTGATATACACATAGTGTACGGGGCCAGTTCTCCCTCCTGATTTGATATGTACTGCCAGGTTTATCTCGATCGCGGTAGTCTCAAATCATTATGATAACCCGATTGACTTCCTGCGCGAAACTGATTGATGTGACAACGGTTCTTACTCACCCTTGTTATAAAACAATGGCCATGAACCGGTCACTACTGTATTGGCTCTGACGACCCAAAATAATTATCGCTCTCGTCGGTAGTCAATAACCGGGGCTTGAGTGGAAGCAAGCAGCTTTCAAAGTGGAACCAACAACTCAAACTTGGGGGTCTTTCTTTCTCATACGACACGACAGTTCTCACTTCGTACTTTCACCCTCTCAGACACTTCTGAAGCTCGTCTGGCGTGGGGCAATCATGATTGCGAGAGCCAAGTAGTCTTAGGACGGCCTCCGCACACCCAGTTTGGACAGAGTTATCTATCTTGCCGTCAATATTTGAAACAAACTACGGAGTACCATCGAAGAATTTATCAAGACAAGCATATGCCCACCCACCTCTCTGGACTATCCTGTTTTGCACTGCTTCTGCAGTCAAACAATCGCGATACAGCATCATGTCAAGCCTTTCAGAGTTCTGAAATCTATTCCATCTGGGCAATCAATTCATGAGATCCTTTGCTCTGAAACAGGAGGTGTTGTTTCTTTGCTAACCGCATCCAGGTGTTTGATAGTCCAGAATTATTTCCATGCCTGCGCTTCGTTTCCTTTCTTTTCTCTTCTTTTTTTGCTTTTTCCACCGATCTCCCGTCTTGCCCGCCTCCACAGAAGCCGATTTCGATGAGGGGAGCCTTACTAGCCCAGCCACTTTTACAGGCCCCCTGGTCACCCACATGCATTGACACACACATACATACGGTATCACATCGTCATCCTAAGAGAGAAGGACGCGAGGAAACTTGACAAAAACTAGACTTGGGACGGTGAACTACCATTTAGATTGCACTGCCTGCACCGTCAACCGCGGCGAGACGGATATGCAGCCCACACCCCCTCGGACAAGGATGCCTTGTTTGTGTTTGCATCGAAGAGCATCCATCAGCGAGCATTCATCTTGATATACCTACCTACCTACATGCATACTATTTTGAGCCAAGCTTGGCTGACAGCTAACTAAGCTGATTGTCCAGTCGATTTGAGGCTGGGGGAAGAGGGAACAACGCAGTCGAGGCAAAAGCTCAAACAACCAGAAGAGGTGTCGTGCATGATGCTAGAGAAGCATGAATGCTGCAGAAAAGCATGCACAAGTTTGGAATTCGTTGAGAATGTTTCATCTACCATGGTGTTTAACAGCAGGTCGGCGGGAGGTCTCTATCTGCCACCACAGCATTTACCCAATTCCAGGTTTATCTTGTCTCCTCTTTTCTCTCTTAACCTTTACCCAAGAAACCCACTAACTTAGGAAACGCCTGCCGCATCTTCCACCACACTCGCTCACACCATCTTTTAGCAATCTAACGGTGCTGCAGGACTCTAAGACCAAATAGGTAAGGTAAAGGAGGCCATTCAGACAGACCTCAAGGTGAAGAAAAAAAGAGGAAATCCATACAATGAACTTGTCCAGAGTTATGACAGAGGAACTTCAATTATGATATATTTCGCAACAAGTAATTGATATTGAGGGGCTATAGCAAGCTTTATGAAGATATCACCATACTTTTGGGTAATTATCTTAACTATTACCTGGGTTGATATCTTCTTTTTCCTAAATATCCCAACCGCACGACGAGGGGAAAGTTGAAGCATGAAAACAATCCGACCGAGCAGCCAACCGACCGACCCATGGACCAAGTGGCTGCTGCACAAAAACCCTGAAGTTGGCCACTCAAGATGCGAGGATGAACAAGAGAGGGGGAAAGCCTTGTTGTTAGCCTCTCTCGTCTCCTCTTCCCTTTGAGAAAAATATGTTGGTGTCTGACCCTCATCGGCTCCCATGCAAGGTCGAGCCGCGATGAAGGCCGCTTTCCACACGCACATACAGTAGGGCTAAGCATTGGATCCCTTGTACTGTAATAAGCAAGCAGGATCGATCACGTGCTTTTCAAATCCCTGCTCAAGCATTTGTCGGGACAAATCATGGCCAACACGGCCAAATCGATTTCTAGCGATTCAGTTTCGGTATACTAGGAACTCAGCTAGGCACCTAGATTTACTCAAGACTCTTCGAGACATAGTCATAAAATACTTGAATTATTTATCTATTTTATAGTATTTCTTCTAACGTTAGGCCCCCTCATTTTAGGTAGTCCATCCGCCTCACCTACCGACCCTCATTGCCTCCTTCCGGCGTTTCTTCTCGGCAGCCCGCGCGAGAGAGCGCTTGACGTCGCCTTGCTCAAAGCTATCAATATCGTAGTATGTAGGGGCGATTTCTAATAGCCACTCAGGTCGGATACCTGTACATGTTCGGATATATTGCTTGGACGTCAAGACAAACTCGTTGTAGAGAACCCAATCAAACTCGGTGCGGAGGACGGTCGAGGGATGAATCAAGACAGCTTGGTCGTCCTTGACAGTGCGGTAGAGCTTGCCAGAGCTCTCCTTCATAGCGACCTGCATGAAGAAACCGGCGAGCAACGCCCGTCGGATGTTGGTGTAGTAGTTCTTGTCCTCAAAGGGTGTTGAAACAAGCTCCAAACCGTGTGTCTCCATGATGCGCTTGAGCTGAGCGCGGACATTGTCGGCGCTGGAAAGATGTCTGAACGAGAGGAAGTGCTCGTGACACCACTGCTTTGCGCTGTTGGGGTCTGATGTGGCCTGGCCCTTGAAGGCGTGATAGGCGTTAAGAAGAGTGAGGTGGTCACCATCGGGATGGGCAAACTGGGCCTTCATCTCGTCGGCGCGCTTTCGGTTGTTGGCAGGGCGGGTGAAGATCTGAGGGACTGAGAGCAGCGAGGTGATGGAAAGAATCTCGTTGGAGCAGTAAAACTCGGGAGACGAGATAAGCATGACGGCCAGGGCGGGGTCAAGAGGGAACGCTGAGGCCATGCTTCCGAGAGTCGTCAGCTCACCATCGTCATCGAGGCAAGCGAGATAATTGAGTTCCTCAAGGGCTCGCATCATGGTCTCGGGAGCGGGAGGATCCATGAGATCGAAATGGACAAGATCCTCGACACCAAGCTTCTTGAGCTCCAGGACGGTGTTGGCAAGGTTGGAGCGCAGAATCTCGGGATATGTCTGCTCGATAAGCTCCTTCTTGAAGGCCTTTTCGGTGTACAGACGGAAACACTTTCCAGGCTTGGTACGACCAGCACGACCAGCACGCTGCTGAGCAGAGGCCTTGGAAATGGGGGAGACGAGAAGAGACTCGACACGGATACGGGGGTTGTAGATCTTCTGCTTGCTAAACCCGGGATCCACGACATAGACAATACCGTCGATGGTCAAACTGGTTTCGGCGATGTTGGTGGAAACGATGACCTTGCGACCAGGGCGGCCACCCTTGCGAAGGGGGGCAGGAGCCTTGTCGAAGATGCGCTGCTGCTGATGGGGAGGTAGAGTACCATAAAGAGGGTAGACGGCGAGAGGGCCGGCATCAACCTCGCGCATCAACTCGTCAGCCTCGAGACTGATCTTGCGACAAGCATCCTCAATCTCATCTTCACCTGTAAGAAAGAGCAATACATCGCCCTCAGGCTCTGAGGCGTGAATTTGGAGAACGGTCCTTATGGCGGCCTCAACGTAATCGCGCTCAGGCTCGGGGGTGTAGAAAATCTCAACAGGATGGGTTCGACCAGGGACGGCGAGCAGAGGTGCATTGTTGAAGTACTTCTGGAACTTTTGGGCGTCGAGAGTAGCAGACATGATGATAATCTTAAGGTCAGGGCGGCGCATAGAGATCTGCTTAAGCAGGGCCATGAGGATATCGGTCGCAAGAGTACGTTCGTGAGCTTCGTCGAGAATAATGCAGCTGTAGCGGGACATATCGTGATCGTGCATGGCCTCGCGCAGAAGCATACCATCGGTCATGTACTTGAGCATAGTCTTGGGGCCCGTCATATCCTCGAAACGGATACTGTAACCGACTTCCTCGCCGAGGTTGACGTCCATCTCGTCAGCGACACGCTGGGCGACTGACATGGCGGCGACTCGACGGGGCTGTGTACAAGCGATGAGCTTGCCGGTGAGATGAGGTAGCTCGTCGTAGACGACATACTGGGGGATCTGAGTAGTCTTTCCGGAACCCGTCTCACCGACGAAGACGAGAATCTGTGTCGAATGGTACTTATCCAGGAATTCTTGCCATTGCTTGTGCACGGGCAGATCGCGGCGGCCTTGCAGAATTTGGAAGTACTTTTGCGAATGCGGCCGGCCTGTGAATGGGTTGGACTCTGAATCCTCTGCTTTGGAGGCCTGCGCAGCGGTAGTATGCTGCCTCTTCATGCCCGCGAGAGGCGAGTCTGGCGAAGGCTCCGCGCCATTGCTGCTGCTGTTGTCGCCGTTGTCGTACATGTGGGCAAGGTAGGGGTTGTATTTCTCATCTGTCTTTGCCTTCTTTCGCGTGGACTCGTCGGCTTCGGCGCTTGAGCGCTTTTCTCCCTTTATGTCTGACATGGTTGTGTGGATGATGCGAGGAAAGGGAAGGCCTGGTGTTTGTTTTCTCGATGCTAGAAAATTTTGGCGGGCCCTTCTATGTTTAGGCAGCTTATCGATAAGGATTCCTGCCTATCAACGAAACATACTCCCTCCAGTCTAACTTTTGTAATTTCTATCCAATTGTTAATCGATAATTAGGAAAATCTAGTACAAAATATTTAGCGCTTATGAAAATATTATTATGAGTTTATGTTATCTTACCTTAGGTACAGACAGCACGTCTTCGTATACGTACCAAAGTTAGGTTGATTTCGGGCTTTCTTGACTCTTCAAGACAGTGTGCATGGGACGGGATGGCCTGAGGCTGCGGTGCGTGTGATTGAAGCTTTTATATGATAATTATGAAAGACTGTTCCGAGTGGGAGTTAATACTGTACCAAAAATAATCAACCCTAAGGTAGAATCGTCGCATTTGCTTGCTATGGGCAAATCTTTACTGTTTCAGCTCCAATTGGAACACACTGTGCTTTTCAGGGTCCTCAGCGCCAACATCATCAATTCTTTCTTGACTAGGTAGGCACCGAAGAGCCTGAGGGTATTTCTTGCATCTTCCCATTCTTGCTAGATCCATCCTTTGAATTGGACAAGTCATTCCTCGTCACTTTATTTACTGCTCTTGAAGTGACATATCCATCCCACTTGGCACAACTGCCTTAGTTTACCTACAGTTTGGAGTTTGGCGGGGTGAACTTACTCCACCACGAGAAATCTCAACTTACCTTAGGTTACTTTACTTCCCTTTACTGTTTCCTCCTGGCAAACTGCAACCGCAAACATCGTCCCAAGACAGTGCAGACTCGCAGCTGCAGCCATGGCTTCTGACGACGCAGGCTTCGACATGTCTGATACCTTTGGCCTTCAGCGCCCAAGTTTCCATATCGGGTACCACGATTCACAACTTGATGAGCCCCTCACCGACTTACAGTACGGCCATCTGCTCAACCATGGTGTAAGTCAGCTGTCATCTATCCAGATCAAACACCTTATTCCCGGATATAAACTATATATTATATATCATGTCGGAGTGAGGGCATCTGGACCTACCGACTGACTCCTGGATAGCTGGCCTTTGCGACGACTCCCATCACCAACACTTACTTTCGAGACCGCGTCTTTGCTCTAGTGTCTGAACATCTCTCTGTTCTGTCCGATAATGACGAGAAACCAACTACCACGGCGACTGGTTCGCGAGCAGAGCCTATTCTGCCTCCTTTGACCCCCAAGGACACAAGCATGTTCCCCTGCGCGGCTGTCAACACTTACACTGCAGTCATCAGCCCCTGGATTGACCTTGGTTCTTCCCACCCCATCATCTCAAGCATCTCTCGCCAGGTTCTCAATGTTGAGATCAACTATGCCAACTTCTGTGGTGTGCGAAGCATCATCATCCCTGGACCGAGACAGGATGCTTCCATCGATGGCGGAAACCAGAGCCTGGCTCAGTATTCGCGGGCTGTGGAGGAGGCTCTTGCAATTGGTAACCGCCTTACTTTCTTGATCCATATGCCCATGTACCGAGAGCCTGGTGTCGAGTCAGAAGGAGTTAGCATCTCTTCGCTTGATGTGAAGACACCTACAAAGACTGAAGGAAAGGAGATTGACCTCCTGGCCGCATGGGATTCATGGCACCACGTTCGTAGTGTCTGTAACTACAACACTAGGCTCTTCGTCGGTATGTATCATAATCATCGCAGATGTACTCAAGGAACGCTAATATACAACCAGCGCTGCAAATCCCCCGTGTCATGCCCGATAAGGATCTCCAGGACCGATGGTTTGCTGAACCTCTGCACTACCTTACATTCAGCCCTACCACTTTCCAGGCCAACAAGGCTGGCTTTCCATCGCTGTCCAAGCATCATCAGAACCTCATCTTCTCGTACATGCGTTTAAAGAATGTACCGTGGATTCTTCTTTGCGACGCCGGTCTCGATATCTCTCACCTCAGGGATGGCGCCCATGCTCTACCTACTTCTCAGGGCGAGTTCCCCAGCCTGGCTGAAGCTGAATCGCAGAGCCAGTCCTCCAAAACACAGTCATTTCAAATCAAGAACAACGACTACATTTCTTACCTCCGATGGCTCGAGGATCAACAACCTCCATTCACTTACCTCGAGAGCCCGACCCTGACCAGCTTCCAGGACTGGCTGCAGTCACCCCTTCAGCCCTTATCAGACAACCTCGAGTCGGCTACTTACGAGGTCTTTGAAGGAGACCCTGTCAAGTACAGCCAGTATGAGATTGCTATATTTGAAGCCCTTACAGAGTGGAAAGAACTCAACAAGCCTACCTCTAAGGAGGGCAAGGTTGTTGTTGCTGTTGCAGGCTCTGGACGTGGTCCCCTCGTCACCCGAGCCCTCAAGGCATCAGAGGACGCTGGTGTTCCCATCGATATGTGGGCAGTTGAGAAGAATCCCAACG
Source organism: Fusarium austroafricanum (assembly GCA_012932025.1). Taxonomy (NCBI): domain Eukaryota; kingdom Fungi; phylum Ascomycota; class Sordariomycetes; order Hypocreales; family Nectriaceae; genus Fusarium; species Fusarium austroafricanum. The sequence continues at coordinate 64,670 of JAADJG010000079.1, read as the reverse complement.
CATATGTCTATCTTTTGCGCCAGAACGATCTTGTCTGGGGTGGCAAGGTTAAGGTTGTCAAGACTGACATGCGCGCCTGGAAGGGTCCTGTGGTCTCTGAGGACGAGAACGGACCTGTCTATGGCAAGGTCGATATCCTTATCTCTGAGCTTCTCGGTTCTTTCGGTGACAATGAGCTTTCGCCCGAGTGTCTTGACGGAATCCAGCATGTCATCTCTACGCCTCATGGTATCTCTATTCCTAGCTCTTACACCGCTCACCTGAGCCCTATCTCGACACCCAAGATTCATGCCGACATTCTCTCACGACTGGACGGAGAGCCCAACGGTTTTGAGACGCCCTGGGTTGTTCGCCTTTTTGCTCTCGACTTTGTGGCTGAGCGAGTGCCCAACAAGCCCCGATTCCAGGAGGCCTGGGAATTCTCGCACCCAATCCCGGAATCATCGCTCGCGGCTCTTGAGGCAAAGCGCTCTGGCGGTGTTGTTGGTGGAGGTGGCGGTAGTATGGCTGGTGCTGCTGGTGCCAACGATCACAACTCGCGGTACAGCCACCTTACATTTGTCTGCAGGACAAGAGGCGTAACCCATGGATTGGCGGGTTACTTTGAGTCGACTCTGTATGAGTCTCAGATTCCCGAGAACAAGGGCGAGAAGATTGAGATCAGCACACACCCTGAGCGTATTGACCAGAAGAGTAAGGACATGATCTCGTGGTTCCCTATCTTCTTCCCTCTCAAGGTGAGTCGTCCATCTGTATCAAAATCCGTTGTCATATACTAACAGGTCTCTAGAAACCCCTTTACTTCCCAGCTGATACTGAACTAGAGGTCAGCATGTGGCGGCAGACAGATGACACACGCGTGTGGTATGAGTGGCTTGTCGAGGCTTTCACATGGGTTGGCCCTACTACACGCGTCAAGGTTGCTTCATCAGATCTGTGCAGTAGCCGCAAAGTGGCATGCCTTATGTAGATGGCTTTGGATATACAGACGCCAAGATGAATAGATGAACGAAGTAACGAAAGAAAAGTTTTTGCTTACGATTTAAAAGACTTCGAACACGTACAAAAGTTGACGATGACTTGAATTGCAAGATGACTGTAGTTTGAATACAAGTTGACCATTCTTTGCCCAGCTGTCTCAAAGAAAGCCCATAGCAACGTTGATCCTGACGGCGACATATGCTCGGGCCACTGAGACACAGTCGTAGATCACTAATTTTTCACATGCGATCTTTCCACTAGACCGAGCTTTAGTGCAATTGTCATAGAGCGTCGGTCAACTTCCGATTAATGCACATGCTTTGTCTCATGAGATTGATATTTCAACCTGGTCATTCGAAGAGTATATGTGTATACTACTACGGAGTATATACACTCGCGGCTCGGTGGACAGGAGCTGTGAGGATGCATACGGCATATGTTGGATGATACACGACAAGGTCATGGATGAGTCGTGATGTGCCTCAACTCGTGAGATGATTCATGAGTAGTAATAAACATGCCATGTCCAGGGATGAACAAACTGCAATACTCCTGTCGCCCGACAATATCCTACTCCCATGAAACAAAACAAACCTTCCCTTCCTCCGATGAACAACGTGTCCATCATGGCATCTCCATGAGCCATAGCACTCTACAGTAAGAGATACAGATTGTATGGTAGTGTACCTGCAGCGCGTCATACACACTCTCGCATCTACGGAAAGTGATATATCAGGCTATTTTGTGCCTGAATCCATTGATCTTTCGATGTGAAAAAGCTATCTAGATGTAGCAAAGCGAGGAGCACTAAACGTGGGGGGATTAGCTCGCGTTGATCATCGATGTCCAAGTGTAGGCAGAAACCAACCCCAGATTCAAGATTCAAGGTGAGATACCTTTAGCCTAATTCGTCACCACCAAATATTACCCTAGATTCAGTGTAGGTCAATCCTCCTTGCGCCCTCGGAAAAACCCGGCCCTCCAACTTTCCGCCATGCCGCCCTGTAAACAGAGCCCAAAAATTATGAAGTACAAAATCGTCATTGTTGAATTGTATCTTCTCCGAGTTTGTATTGCCTTACCTAACTCATTCACCTCCCGGTGCCGGTGCCGGAACCGGGACTGATCGTGTAAGTATTTCCCCAGAAAGAGAAAGAAAAAGGAGCCTCACTTGAGCCCTACCATAGACGCCGGCAGACACTACCAAGTCAGTGCGGAACTATAAATTTCAGTCCCGGTAGATGTGAACAAACACCGCCGGGGCCGCCGGCTATGAGCCGACTGGAAAGCCCATGGAGAACCCAAGAGACCAGTTTGCGAGAATGAGCTGCTTGATGCGGCAAAGGATTGTACAACGGCGGTTGGCCAAGACAAGAGTCGCATGTCATGGCACTTTAAGAACTTGGGGAGATGTCATGGTAAAGGTAAAGACATGTCACAGATTGGGCCAGTATTGTAATAGTATATAATCTTTTTTTCTGGTATTCAATAAATATTTGTACCAAAAACAACTCCTTTGTTCAACGCCGTGGTGCTCCTTGCTTGCTGTTAAAGCTTCGCAGGTAGGTATCCAACTATACAGAAAGAAATGGCGTTGACGCCATTCGAGAAAAATGCACGGAGGTCGCGACGTTCTCCGCAGTCGGGGGGTATTCTCTAAAAACCCGACTTATTTGCTTTTCCCCGTTTCTCCCTCTCTCCGTGGTGCATATACTAGCCCTTTGTTTCATATGACGCTCCTGGCGGCATGGTACCGTAGTGCCCTAAGTGGTTTCTCGAAGTGAAACGAGATAGAACTGCAGTTGGGAACATTACCCAGGTCTGCTATGTCTCGATGGGATGGGTTTGCGCATCCCTCCCGAAAATGCATCGTGAAAGATATCAATCACTATGTGCATGGCCACTCGGCGTCCTCGTATACTCTGTCGTGCGGGATATGTGCTCCAGGCAGTATGGTCCTGGTTCTCGTCATAATCTGCGCGTCATCGTTGGGATTCATCCCGTCCTTTTCCTATTCATCCCACCGCTCCACCTATGACTACTCCTCGCCTCAGGCGGGAGAGAGATTTAACCAAAGAGAGCAGCGCCGCCAGACTCGACAGCCTCAATCTCGGCAGCGTTGAGGGGAGCGCGGTGGAAGCGAGCGGGGAGCTCGGAGACGTCGAAGGCAACGCCCTGAGGAGGCTTGACGGAGCCAAGGGAGGCAGCGGAGGAGCCGCCGAAGCCTGACTTCTGGAGAGGACCGTGCTGCTGGACATGGTCGCGGTAGGAGCTGAAGGACTTGTGGGTAGTGACAGCATCGCCGTTTCCGTAGCCGGCCCAGGACTCGGGGAGCTTCTGGGCTCCAGAGGCAGGGTGAGGCTTGGGGGTGTGGTCGACGTTGGCTGGAGAGGAGGGGTTAGCTTAGTTTGGCAGTGATACCAGCGGATGGGCTGTGACATACCAGGAATGGTTCGGGGACCGAGGAACTTGATGAGAGGAGTTCGCTCAGCGTGGACAGCAGCCTGTCGAAGGGCTCGAGTGGTAGAGAACATGGTGATGGTTGTGTAGGTGGTTGGTCGGGTAGTTTTGGTAGATGAAGATGCTGTTAGGTCGAAGAGCGAGTAGTTGCTTGCTGATGCTAATGCTGAAGAAATATAGACTGGAGAGGATGCAATTGGGTTGTTAAAGAGGAGAGGGAAGAGTTAGAGTAAGAGACGAACGTGGGAGAGGGCGCGATTATGTATTTGAGGAATTTTTTGGGACGGGATGTGTTGAAGTTAGCTCACCCAGGCCAAGGTTACTTTTCCAGGCCCAGTCCAGTCCAGTTGTACCGCGCCGAAGCGCAATCCACACTCACCCAGGTCAGGTCACTTACAGGGGAGGTCCTTAGCCTGGAGGTAGGCACCTGCTCTAGTGGCTGTACCATCAAAATGGCGCGAACTGGACTGGGTGCAAGCTAAAGCTGGAATCCACCATGGGAGAAAATCCTCGACACGACCGGAGAAAAACAGGCCACAATTGGCATTAGATTGCATGTCCACAAGCAACACAACACGTTACCCACACATGGAGATCAAAAGCAATTGTGCCCAAAAGAAGATGCAGTGGGATGTCTCAGCAGTGGCACAGCAAACATACATACACCAACAATACGGATAGAGTTGTTGACGTGGGATATCGACATGGGCATGGGTGAATGCTGGAGTAGGGCCAAAGGTCAAGTCTCCGCTACCTCGCATGTGCATTTGCTTGCATTTGGGATGCGATTTACTTGTGACAGACTCCGATGGACGGTCTCAACTTGGACGATGGAGGCTATGATCATCCCCCTCACAACCCATCTTGCATGAGTCGAGACGAGTCGGTCCTTGATGCCGTCGGCGGATATACCGTCCTGCATTGCTACCTACCTACTCTACGCACACATGTCTGGGGTTAATGACCAGAGCTAGGCGGGATGGCGTGGTCTATGACCTTGAACAACGGGGTTAAGCAACCGCCGTTCAAGGCTACAGGTTACAGGTTACAGGCTACAGCTCATTATTATTCATCTTTAACGTCAAGTCAACAAGAATTCCCAGCCAAGACAGATATCCCCGAACCGAAAGTTCCATGCACCTAAACAATTTCATCGGCCTTTTCGACCGAACCGAAAGTTGGAGTAGCAGCTCATGCCAACTTGATGCTATTCACTACTACCCCAAATTCCGAAGATGGCCACCCTCTTTTGCATCCTGATACACACACATTGATCATCTTCCATCTGCCGGCTCGGATCTCATGGCACTTGGTTGGAGGCGCTTTCACCCCCTTACACCCACTTCGCCGTTCCTCCGGGATTGACAACAACAGAAAGAAGTTCGTTTCGCGCGGGGGGAACATATTACCTTTTTAGGAGAGAACGTTCATCTGGGGGCGTCTGGGGGAGACCTTGAGATTGTGTGGTTGGTGGATGAGGTGGGTAGACTAGAGGCTAGAACAGCGGACAGATGGGCGCCTCTGCAAGTGATAATCGTTTCTGAAGACGAGGCTGGAGGGATGTCTCCTCTTCTCTCAACTTGGCCATGATGATCCTAGACCTGGATATGCCGGTCTTTACCAACACCCAACCCAACCCAAGCGAAGCGAAGCTCCGTAACGCGTCCGTGACATCCGAGGCTGGCCATTGACGCGATCTCACCAAACCAAACAAAGGCCTCAAGGAAAAGCTAAGGCCACGTCCATGTCATTGCTGGACCCTACCTACGTAATTGAAGCGAGCCCCCCCCTGCCCTGCCCGGAGTCCGAACGTTGCTGTGCTTAGCTGCCGCTCTACGCGGAGAGGAGCGGAGCGGAGGCACATGGTTGAGACAGGCTAATGTAGAGCCTAAGACGCCGACATACAAGCGCGAAAAGGCCAACGTTGTACTGTAATACGGGGGAGGCAAAATGCCGAACAGCGAGGGTGAGTTCGGGTGAGTTCGGGTGAATTGGAAATCGATCTTGATTGATAATGGATTTCGGGATTGTCAAATATAGTATAGATTAATAAAATACCCCGATGTCAAGGTCTCTGCCTTTCGCATAATAGTCCGAGTTTTAACAATGACCGAATCAAGGCAATAATTGAGTCATAATTTAATGACATGACATTCAACCGTAAGACGTGGCATCCGCGGCCAATTACAAAAAGAAACAGTTGTCGTGGTGGTGAAAATAAAAAAAAAGTTGATATCTCTGAATCAAGATGGTGTTTGGACCAATCCCGTATCGAGAACTGGCTATGACAGATTCGGATTACATCTGGTTTATTGGGAAAAGATACGTACCCACCTGAATCGTATCCCGTTTTTTCTCTTGCGGCTGGGGAACCTTGGCTAAAAACGTGGTGGAATTGGTAAGAGAATCCGATTGAGATTGAGAAGATGGGTGATCTTGTAAAGGTATGGAATGTTCAACCTACATCTTGAAGTGATCGTTAATAATTGCCTGGTAGAATATAATGTTGACTGAGTTGAGAATGATATCCCGATGTTTCCTATTCGAATGAGCACACCAATTCTATCTAAGCTGCTGTATGAGAACTAACTACCACGTAGAAGACCTCGCGTAATGCTTTCAACTCTCAAAAGGACTGATGTTGTACCTAATGCCAATCCCTCAATCCTCTATCATTCACTCTTGAGGCTTGAGCGCTTACACCAGGATCCGGCATCGGAATGGAGTCCCTAGGTCTGTGCTTTTATTCCATGCATCGTGTCACCCCAAGAGTTCTCATTGGATCTGTTGAATTAGCTTATTTCATACCTCACATCAGTTCCCGTCTTGACCTCTTGGGGTAATTCCGCTTGCACGTGAAATTGAAGGAGGAGGTTGTCTTTGATGTTGGAAGTTTTGAGGTCGAATCTCGACCTTTCATCTATGTGTTTTATATGAGAGGATATCAAGCCTGCCTGCGTTGGACTTGACTATAAGTCCTCGTTGACATAGAAGAGGAGTGACAAACGTCAAACTAATAATCTATCTTGTCATATTAATATATGCAAGATAAACCTATCTTTGGCCATCAATTGACAAAATGTCATGCCCTCTGTCCCAAATTCACAGAAATATCTGTGTATTGCTACCCCTACTTGTTGATAAGATAACAAACGGCATCCAATCAAATTCATTCTGCCTCATTGTGTCTGTACCACTTCCCAGTGCAACAATCTTTATCAAACTCACATAAACATGCATTCAGAAGGCTGACTCCCTCGGGACAGAGACACGTCCATTAGTGACAACCAGCTGCGAATCATGGCAAACGATGTGACTCCAGCGTCCTGTCGGCCCAGGACAACACGGGTCTGTATCCCCGCCAAGTTGTGCCATGTCATTAGGCCCAATGTGCGAGGTAGGTTCTTTGGCCTTTGTTTTCTTGGAGGCTGGCGGCTCTTAAACCGACTTCCAACGTTTTATGTATGAAGCAGAGGTCAAGATATTCATCCTCAAAAGATTCAAGGTGCCTAGATATGGGAGGTGCCCAGGGAGGTGGGGAGTTCCATCCCAGCGTTTGGTATAAGGAGTCGAGACTTTTGTTAACATGTCTGAAACTTGGAAAGAAATATACACAGGAGTTGAGATGATTGTTAAGAAGTTCCAAGATACCATAGAAGAAATACCATATCGTTTATTAATAAAAGAATAGGTTTCCACGTATATACCTTACCTAGGTTATGGCTGGGCTTGTCCGGGCACTGACGTTCACGGTAGTGAATCACAATGCACCTTCCTGTATAACTTCTATTGCCTACTCTCCCACTTCTCCTCCTTCAACTCTTTCTTCTCCTTCACTCCTCCGGCGTCACATTTTCCCCTCACATCGTCGAATCCTGCGCCCGCTTCTCCCCTCGAACTGCCCAACATGGTGATCAAGTTCGAGAGAGGTAACGATCAAAGAAGGTCGCCTTTTTTCACGAAGCTGTACCCGGAGATCAGACACAAGATCTTCGTCGAGCTATATGGGGGGTCGAATGTGCACATCATATTTGTTCAAAGCGCTGAAGGTTCTACCGAGAAGGGCGCCCGAAAGCATATGACCGTATTCCCGGATGGTGCCACTGCGTTTGCAGAAAGCGATATGACACCCCTTCGCACTGGCACAACGAAGCTTGCCACAAGTGGTGCTGCTTGTCACCAAATATTCTGTTCATTTGAAAATGGGCGTGAGTGCCTACATCGAACATCAAACATCAAACTGTCGACCTCAAACTAACATCCTACACTTACGAGAGCGGAATCCCTGTGCTCTATATGACTAATAAACTTATCTTTAACAGCGTACTGGAAATTTCTATGTTCGAGCTGTGCATCGGCGACCACAAAAATCATGTCCGATCCCTTGGCCTGGATTTGTTTTGCCATGATCTCCTCAAGCTGACTGCTATGGAGCCGTTCTATTTGACCAAGGCTGATCTGAGTGTACAAATTTCCATCGATAGTGACGGAATGGTTCATCTAAACAGCAGGCCTGAGAAACTGGAAGAGATGCTGAGCCAGATCAAAATGTCATTGTCAGGTCCGAAGTTCTAGAGAGGCTTCAAACTTGGATTTGTTCTGCCGCAAGAAATCAAAGCAATCGTGGACGACGACAAGGCAGTCAACTCACATGCATGGAATAAGGTTCTTTGCGTGTATCGAGAATACGACACGATCATAGAAGGACAAGAAATGGTAGATCTTGGAGGTCCACCATCGGATGATGAGGGCATCTATGAGTTCCCAGCCTCAGGGATCTTTTAAAAGGTCTGTCACATATTCTCACTACTAGAGAAAGTTCTGACAACTGCAGTTTTTGTTGGCATGGAGCAGCCATTTGCGGCAGCTCACGGGCCTGTCGATATTCCTGAAGAAGATGCTATCATTATATTTCAATTCTGTCTGAGCTTCCGTCTGGACCTGAATCGCGCAGTCCATCAGGGCCTTCTTCAAGATACTCTTGCCCGCCCTTGAGCTTGTCCGTAACGCTATGAATGGTATTCTGCAACCAGTACTGAGTCCCGTTGGGAGTTGCAACTGCTTTGGCCACGGCACTGTCCCCAACAAGGTATTTCTCATCCAACGTCCCCAAGTACAGGTCAAAGATTAAGGTGTAGTCAGCCGAGCGCCACGCAATGGATGTACCGCAGTCGCCACAGAAACCACGGAATCGACCTGGAGAGGACATGTATTCTTTGAAAGAAGGAAACGTGTCTAGGGCTGGGCTAAGCTGCTTGGGGGAGATGACGAGGAATTGGGCGATGAGGGAAGATGTCCACTTGCGACACATGGTACCTATTTTTTAGATGTTTGTTAATTATTTGCAGTCCAGTCAATAAATCGACATACACTGGCATGCTGAAGACTGTTTATAAGCGAGTCAGTATAATGCGATTTTGGACAGACCAAGTGGAACTAACAACTGGTGGCCACGGGAATTCCTTGTTAAAGTGGACTGTGTAGCGGATAGCTGCACAGAGACATCCGCCTGTAATGGCTGAAGGAGTTGTTGGATTGCGCTCAGTCATGGTGGCTTGGTTGTAAATGCAAAAACGAATGTTGGTCACTGTTTGCGGGAACAAGCAGAAGATATAGTTGGACGTAATATGAAAAATCATAACCGATTGGATAACATTCCCATCTGCCCCAAATAGCCAATCATGTATTGCACCAGACTTACACGAAGATATTCAACGACCTTGTGGCTGTGCATTTCCAGCCCATTACTGTGCCAGTGCCAGTGCCACTGTCTCCCTGACCCTTTGTTTCCTTTGTATCTATCATCGACAGATTCAACTCTGCAATGCATGTTTAGACTATGGATTCCATGAGTTTCAGCCAAGTGCAGCCTCGAAGTCGACTATTCGTGCCAATGTCACTCAAACGACTTCCAAAACTTCGCGGTGAATCCAGGCACAAAAGAGCTGCAGATGAATCTCGAGTTCATCGTCGGGGCTAGATTGACCGACACCGGTTTGACTGGTACCTTTCTTGAAGTGGTTACCCCTTGGAATTAACTGGGCGGGATCGTGCATACTGCACCATATTTTCCTGTTTGCTGACCTAAAGACTGTTTGTTAGTGATACAGGGGCTGGTTACCTGCGATCCAATGTGTTCAAGGTTCTATGGATGCTGGAACCGGTACCTGGGTATATCCTGCCTTCTTCTGTTCTCCCCGATTGGCATGACCTGTCACTTCTATCCCCTCCTACTCATGCACTCCTGTTCTTCTTCCCAAACCACACCCAAATTATCAACTTTCTACTACTGTTCCACAATCTGCCACGAAAAGCCAGTCTGTCGTCATGGCGATATTATCCAGTCGTGTTAGTCGTGTTAGTCGTGTTAGTCGTGTTAGTCGTGTTAGTCGTGTTAGTCGTGTTGAGAAGCAAGTCGATAACGCATGGTTCTTTGACCGTCTCCCCCCCAGATTCTACGCTTCATCTATGAAGAGCTCTTCGGCCGTTGAATGATACACATCATGTTCTGCGGTTCGGTCGATGCGCATGCCTTCGCGCGCGAGAATAGTCCTCAGGCGAGAATTCCAGGTTGAGTTCATCGTGTCTGTCGCAGACCCAAAACCGCTCTCCCTCATCATCACAAGGAAAATGAGCATAAGTGGTGTTATATATCTACCTCCCTGCTCTTCACTTGCAAGAAAGCGTAAGTGAGCTCTGCTGATGGAGTGGCTTCAGAGACTAGGTAACTGAGAACCTTGAAGCTTCGAGGAAGGCATGGAGATCTTGTAGGCACCAAAACACTCATGTTTCGCAGTTTCGAAGACTTTGAGTTCTTTTTCAAAGGTGCACCCCGATATTGGTCCAAAATAAAGAATCTGAACTTTGAAGTGGATTCAGCGAGCCTGCCGTCCGTCGTCGGATTATTGCCCACCGTCCTGTTGTGGGAGACGGACAGTGGCACTACTATGAACATCCGTATGCGCCTGGATCCATTTTCCATGCCCGTATCAAGATTCACAAAACCCTTGACAAGCCTGGCCAGAGCCTCTCGGCGGTCCAACGATTCAAGAGTGATCAACATCAAACTCGTAGTGCCTCCAGGACACACACCCAAAATCATGAACACTCCATGGAGTATTGTCACTACGGAAGAGAAGGAGGACTTTGTGAGCGTCGATAAAATCTTTGGAGAGCTTTCGGACGATGAAGACCAAGGCCATATCTTCTTACCCTGAGGCCTAGGGGGAGGGATGGTTCGCGATTATGGGGAGGGTCCCATTCACATAAGTTTGAAGGGCGTTGGTGTTTAAGATTTCTTGGGGCGTTACGTATGGCTTGTTTCTGTTTGATTTCTTTTCTCTTGACGATGATTCGTCTTTTATAAAAGACGAATCAAAGTGCTCAGTCTCTTCTACATGTACCCTCTGGTTCACGATCACAAAACCTTTTTAATGATTTTGTCACAATAGAATGAAGCTATTGTATTTGTCTTCTCCTGATTATACTTTTCTTTCATTCCCAAGATTCTTCCACCCTTGACTTGTTTCCCATCATCACCTTGCCAGAAGACCACGACGTTTTCCCCACCACCCACTTGACCTCTGATTCTTTCGACATGGATTTCAATGGTTCCACTATACAAAGCCAGACGAACCTCGGGCTCTTTGGCAAGCTGCCTCCTGAGATTCGGATGATTATTTACGAAGAGCTCTTCGGGAATCGCAGTCTTCTTGTCCGGCGGCGATTGTTCCATGGTGATTGGTACCATCAAGTTTGTGTTCTTGGCCCTGACAAGACACACATCGTTACAAATGACGAACTATCTCTAGATATTCTACAGACTTGTTCATCTGTGTGAGCCTCTTCAGTTTTTTTTGCTTCCCACGTTATGCTTACGATTGACTTAGATACAGCGAGGGGACCAAGTATCTCTACTCTTCGAATATCTTTATACTTGACGGGTCACAAGACTTTACTTGCTTCTGCAGTCAGTTCTTACATATGTCGCGCGGCGCTTATGTGGTGGACATAAATCTGAACATAGACCTCAGTTGGCACAGTTCTAATGACTGCCTTTCCCAAAATTTGAAGAATGCGTTCGAAGCGTTATCCTACAGTCCCGTGGCTAAGAGACGGTTTGGCATCAAAACCGCAAGTTTAGAAGAAGACAGACTCAAACGACTCTTTGACGAACTTGTTGGGACTTACTCTGGTGATGAGAATACCAGCGTCGACTTGATGTTAGTACCGCAAAGGGTAGAAAAGCTGCAGCCAATCTTCCAAGAAGCCGGATGGGATGGGTTTCAACTTGTTCCGATCTTATATGTGGATGATGGCGATGAGGAAGATGACCAGTGATGTGGAAATGAATAGTTGTGGTGGTGGTAGTGGGCGATAACGACGGTGACAACTTTGAAGACGGCAAAACCGGCGACGACGAAGGACAACTTGGAATGGACCTCACGTATAAGTTTTCCAACCTTGGAGTCTCAAATGAGGTACTAGTCTCGCAGTCTGCTTTAACGTTTGTATCCTTAAGCAGGTTTATTTTTCACGGTATTATTTTTGGTGTTGATACCAAGAATCTATACCTAAGCAGCCCCTCCTTCTTTGCCGCTGAAGCTTGTGATTCACTCTGGTCTCTACAAGTATGGATGGCCTTCTTCGAGGTGGGTCGTGTGAATACCGTGGCAAGTCTGTTGACAACCTTTGACCGAGGCGTGTTGGCCTCTCGATTATCAAGTTCTGTGAAGTTGATGACCCGTAATCCTCTTCCAACTCTAACCTTGAAGTTTAACGGGGCGAATATATAAGGTACTTTTAACCTTTTGAATCTATTTGTGCCACGTTGGCAGTGCCCATTAGTAAGGTAACCAACCTCACGAGAAAAGTAAAACCCACGCAGACAGAATGAGGAATGAAGTTACTTTAGAGGTTCCTGTATTAAGAGGTACGTCCAGTTCTTGTTACCAGCTTTGAGAGAGTACCTAGCTCTTCTTCTTCCTTATCCATTTCAACAGCTTCTTCTGCCTCAACCATGGAACTTTCTGGGAATATCCCTGAATGACAGCTGACGGCTGCAGACAAGTTCGTATGCGAGACCAATTTCGCGTCTCCCACCGGGGATCAAGGTAAACCTCCCCTTCCGTAACGCCAGATATGCGCTCATCTATGTCGATGTCATGGATAGTTGTACCTTGGATCATATTGAAGAGTTGGCCAACGGTGATTATATGCCTTTCAGGAAAATCCAGATCTTTACAGGTGACGAAAAGGCAAGAGTCACCCAGGATCTGGTTAAACGGGCACCGGAAGATGGACCCCCAAAAGCTCGCCTCGAACATAATTATCCCAGAGGCTAAAGAGTTCGAGGTCGGTGAAACAGAGCTTTGAAAATATCGAAGATTCTTGGATTACCACATTTCATTAGATTGTCGACGATCTTTCATATGACTGAGGTAAAGGCAGACTCAGTGGCATTTTCACAATTTTATTTTTTTGACAGAATGAAAGCATTCCTTGAAACGAACTACCCCGGGATTGAAAATTTGTACCCGCATCATCAGTCATAGCCTATACCAATACACAGACAGTAAAGCAACTTGCGCCGTCTATCATAATCCAAAATCCGTCGTATACAGCAACACAACAATCCTCTTACGTCCTCTTACGAACAACATCCCGTACAATATTTCTACACTCGCTTGGATCTTCGAACACATGCCAAGCATCAACTGGAACATTCTTGAAGGCCTTTTCGAAGCGGTCGAGCTGGTTCTTCTCCTCGATGCCGATAGCAGCGACGTCGGTGGCTTTGCGGATGAGAATCATCTTGACCCAGCCTGGGAATGTTCGATAGCTGGAAGACAGTCAGTCAGGGTAGCAAGGCTGATGCTGATCACCGGTTACTTACATCTCGCCATATGCCTCAGGATCTGATTGTGTCGAATCTCCGATGAGAATCAACTTCCTCTTTGGCAGCCACGAGTGAATCTTTTTCATGCGATCCGCTTTGTACTCCTCAGTTCCCATCGTGAGTGCCGACAACAAACCTGCTACGGTGCGCCAGCTTGAGTCGCGAAGAATGAGGGTGCCCTGGGGATAATATCGGTCGCGGAATTCACGTAGAAGAGGATACAGGTTGTATGGCGAAGCCGACAGGTAGAACCAGGGAGTGTCGCGGGGGAGCAGATTCTGCAGATCAAAGTAAAGCTCGGGCATACCGGGAACTGGAGTTGGCTCGTCGATAAAAGTTGACTTGAGAATGCCGAGGGGATCACTGGTCAAGGTGACCTTGATAGTGTCGTCGATATCTGTAGCACATTAGACTGAGATTCTTTGGCAAGATTTAATAGAACAAACCTGATACGATAGCCCAGCCCTCAGGTCCAGCATAGTAGGTTTGCATATCCTGAATGCCTTTCGTCCCGTGCGGTACCAACGCTGTTGCTTCAACTGCCGACCCCTTGTGGGAGTGATGAACAGGCTCAATACTCGTGGTAATACCATTAATACTTGTAGGCCCCAACTTTATCTCCTTCTTCTTGTGCTCGACCCAGAGAACCCTCGCTGCTTGGATATCCCAGAGGAAAGGGATGATTCTCTTCTCAATAACATCCCGTTCGGCTGCATCGTCCGCCAAACCCAGCGTAGAGGCGATTCCAGATACTATATCTGCCACACGACACTTGGGCTCGTTCTCGAACACGGCTGCCACAAACTCAGCCTCCCACTCATCAGTCTCGGGGTTGCGATAGGCGGTGTTGTCCATCAGCCACACGATATCACTAGCGTCGACGGCCTTGCCAAAGGGGTACCGTTGCGCAATGCGTGAAAGCCAGGCCGAGACATTGATAGGTGCGTAGAGAGCAGCGGCTTGTGTCTTTTGGAAAGCTGTGGATTTGGGATCAGGCAGATCGTGCTCGATCTTGTCGAAGTTTCGGGTTTTTCGAGTGCGCAGTTGCATTTCGTTTGCGAAAGCGCGGGGGTCGAAGTCTAGTTTGTTGTCCTCCATCTTGAAAAGCGATAACGAAGATGATATACTATAGAATTCTGGTGTAAAATGCGCCTTGGGAGGCAAAGAAGGTCGCGTGCTGGATGAGTCGTAGGAACAGTAACAGTAAGGCTGAATGTATCAGGAGCCGCAAGGTCGCGTGGATGTCTAGATCAGGTTTCAGGGCGTGAAAGTGCGAAAACCGAAAATAGGCAGCGAAACAATGTTTTATGTTTATTTTATAGGAAGAGTCTCACGGGTTGTAAGGAGATGGAGCCAAGGTCTCAGTCACTTGGAGAAGACGCATGTATTGTGCAGTTTCCTCGAGTCTTGGCTTGGCTTAGCTTGTATGTATCCAGTGTCCGTGACCTCAGACTCCATTAACGCAGGGGAAGGGGAGAGGGGAGGGGAAAGAATCTGCGACATTCTTTGTCCAGGTGTTGAGCCTGTGACGTCGCTGCGTGATGCTACCGACGCCGATCTTTTAGGCTTGTGGGGGTGGATCGCACCCGCGTGGGCGCTATGCCTAGAAGAATGACCCGTCGATACCTTAAAAAGGTAGCCAAGATTGGCCGTTAGGGGTGGCTTGCAGACTAGTTGTTCATTAAAACAAGACTTGAAAGCAACAAAATGTTCTCATGCTGGCATCATCTTTGGGCTGACCTCTCGGATGTTGGTCTTGACAGGCGAAATAACCTTGTCATGTATGATCGATCGAAAGTACAGGGATTGTAAGGATTGCCGTGCTACGTCACTCTCTTAATTTGACTCGTTGGATCAAGAACCCAACCTAGTAAAACGGGCATTTTATTATGCAAGATAACGTTTAACCTTTTTTGTATTTTACTTAAATTTGTTCCATCAGATTGGGCCTTGTCAATCAATCTTTTGGTGTCCCGCTTCCCGGTGCTGTAGATCCATCGTCAGAGCCCTTGTTGGTCCGTCACGGTTCGGGCCGGTATGTCTAACCTGAACAGACTTTGTGCGGACGCAAAAAGGTTCATGCAATTTCCAAACTCGTATTGAGACTAGGATACAGTCCATATTCAGAGCAAAGTGATCATTAACACTTATGTTGATCGACTAAAGCAAGCGATATCTACCTACTCCTAAACGCCATCCGTTCATTCTGTCTTTGCTCATAATATACATTTCCACGTTCGTCTATCTCTTGGGTATCAACCAATACCAAGGCTGCATGCAAATTGGAAACCAAACTGACAATACACGCTGTGCGCCTAAACTACCATCCCCCGTATAGCCAACCTTGTTTCTTCTTGGGATTGAATAACTCATCCTTGACCTCCTGCACAATCGCCTTCACCACACCTTTCGTGGCCCGCTCGTTGATTATAAGTGAGTCGTAGAACAGATGGTCGTTCTCGACGTCGCACCCTGAGGTCAGCTTGACCACATCGATAGTAAGATCAGACATGTCGACTTCGAAACATGGCGTCCAGACATCGGCGAACCGCATCGTGTCGTTTCTCGCCACGGTTCCGCGACCTCGCAAGTCTACCACTGCCGCATGCTGCATCTCGCCCTCCGTCATAACGTCGAGGACTGCCTTTCCAATGTCTACCACCAGCCCGTTACGCATGGGGTATGGAGCCTGGATAGCACGCTCTTCCTCATATGCCTCCCGCGCCGTCTCCTTCGTATCTTCGCTGTGTTCAACAGGCTCAACACTCTCGGCTCTCTTGGTCTTGCCAGATGACTTGTCCTCCTTGGAACCAGGCGCCTGAGGTTTCTTGGTTGTTCTTTCATTCCACTCGGCAACCGCAAAATCCACCTCTTGGTTCCAGAATTTGGTAAGTTCGGCAGCATTTCGAGTCTGCTCAGCCACACTGTTGGGGGTTGGCGGTGCTTTGCGACCTTGCCATGCAGGTGTCATGGATATATCAAATATCATGGGTGCCAAGATGCGGAAGCTCTCAAACTTGCGCTTATCGACTTTATCCAAAGCGCCGGGTGCTGTCAGCTCTCTAATCTGAGACTCGGTTGCGTTTGTCCAAAAGTCGGAGTAAGCGATAGATGTTGGGTCCAGCGATCTTTCGTAAAGAACTTCGGCCTGGTCAAGGATAAGTCTCGCCATGTCACTGATGATGTCCTCTGATTTGGTTCTTGGCATCGCTGCCATGTTCCAGATTTCCCATGTGCCAAAGCTGAAGATCCAGAGCGTTTCACGCGGAGGGTGGTCAGGAGGTGACATGGAGAGGAAGCTTTTGACTTGACTAGCTAGGTCAGGGACCTTGGATGGAGTTGGATATTGTTTAGCGAGGTATTTGTAGTCCAAAGCTGGCCTTTCTTTCACGTCTGTGTGTTTGGTGATGTTGAGGAGATGTTTAACTCCTTGGTCGTAGAGGTCATTACTGATGAGACCCCTGTTTGGATGCACATCTGGTACAAATGAAAGGTAGGATGTGCATTGGAGCTAAAGACACTTTAGTTAGTAAGTCATACCGACCGAATCAGACAATGTCGAATTACCTCATCACATAGTTCTTGCGTCCATGTTTTGCGCTTCAAGTCTTGAACGTTGCCCACCACATCAGGGGAGCCGAACACCACGATTCTTAAGTCCCGATCAGGCTCGGGCTCATGACTTCCCCAAGGAAATATTCCCGAATAGCCATTTCCGAGTTGTCCACCTGATAGACGATCTGGTAAAACGCCGAAAAGAAGAAAGCTAGTGAAAAAGATAGCGGCGATCTGGAGTATGAGTTTGGGCGCACCGCGCCACACGCGAGTAGAGCAAAAGACAAAGAGGTTTTTTCCACCAAGTCGGCTCATGACAGAATCCTGGCTGTCACGACGACCGGGAAGTTGATGATCGAGTTCTGCGGGCGATTTCCATCGTGCTTGGAACATGGTGTCCTAAAGCGTTGAGAGGAGGCGAGCTAAAGAAAGTGCACGGCGAAATAAAAAACACTGGATGCGGGCCATGAGCAAAATGTATATGTGGTTTGGTGTTGATGTGGCTGAGAAACTGGAGGCAAAAATAGGTCAAGTCTAGAATTTGGAAATGCGACTCCTTTGCCGATGATCCGTTGGGATATGCCCAATCCGTGAAAGTCGGTCGAGGTATGTTGCCAGTGGAACGCAGTGATTAGGTTTGAGCGAGGCGTCTCCAACGCAGGATGAACGAATGACCAAAAACGGCTTCAGGAACAAGACCGAATTGTAAAAAATAATGAGAAAGGTTTGACAGGAGCAACTCCTCGTTGCAAGGTAGGCTATTGCGAGAGATGGATCGACAAATAGGTAGGGCTGAGAAGTAGATTGGGAAATAAAAAACGAGTGCCTATTGATTTAGCGGGCGTATGTGACTTATCAGGGACATGTCTATCTGCAACGTTTCCCTTAATAAACCTCCTCCCGAACAAGTGCAACTGTCATCGCCAAGAGTCACTACCATCCTGCTGCGCGGCCAAGAACTCTCAGACTTGGTTGGTATCGCGGGATGTGGTGAGCCTAAGCGATTCGGGGAAAGGGGGGACAAGGCAGAGATTAGAACCATCCTTGACATTGTGGAATATATCAGTGGCCAAGAAAATAAACCCGCAAATCGCGTCAGAAACGCCCACGTTTCCTTTCTTTTCCTTCTTCTCCTGAGTGAAGCAGCATAACATCACACGCCACAGGCAAAGGAACCGGCACAACGGCAGCCGGCCGGCGTCTTGTACCCACATCACGGTGCCGTCTTCCGGCTTCGTCATCCGTAGCAGCAGCGCCTGCCCTTAAAATTACACCCAAGAAATGCGTCGTCAGCAGTGGAGTCGTCTGATCTGGAGTCTGAGCCTCCCCCGGCCAGCGCGAGACCGCGAGCGCGGTTGGCGCCGCCCAGAATCAGAAGCCACGGGAGAGCACAGGCCAAGGGTCTCCATGATGAATCGATTGAGATGCTGCTGATTTGGTTTGTGGGGAACTGCAACATAGCCGTTGATCACTGGCGATCCAATGCTTGTTGTTTGTCTACCACAACTGGTAATAACGCACGAGACAAATCATTGTAACGATGCACCCGGATATCATGTTATACAAGCGTGAACTCACAATCATGATTGCTTCCATATCAACTCATTCATAAGATAGCTACGTCATCAATCAGATCCCCACGTTCGGTTACGTGAGATACATAATCTAATGAGCGCCGAGCCTCTAACGCCTGCACATACCTTGAAATCAACTCATGATGAAGTCTGCCGAGGAATTCTATGGGCTTGGGAACAGCAACTTTCTCGATTGTCCTGTTTCCTTGCCTCAGGCCGAGGTTTTTTCTCAAAGCATAAAACAAAGACATCTTCAACCAAATACCAAAGCTGATCTCCGCCATGCAAGCTTCTGCCAAGAACGAACAAATCTCCGAAGTGGTCCAGAATAATCCGTTTCAGCAACATTCTTTCACTTGGCTTTTGTCCATTATGTCGATTGGGAACGACGGAATGTCGTACACATGACATCGTACCATAACTTCAGCCATCGCGAATATTTCGGGCTCGAGAGATCGTCTGCGAGACTTTTAGCCTGGTAACTCTGTGACGAGTTCATAGGCCATTCAATCAAGCCTCATTGGCTGAACAGTCAACGTCGCAAGTGAAGACATTTGAAACTGTGGCTGCCGCTCTGTTTTCTTTCTCCCATTTTGTTATGATAGCGACTGCGGTGAAGCAAGTCAGAGGTTGGAGCATTCTGTCCAACATCTAACCACGATCAAGTTTTTTGACCGGCACCATCACTACTTACATAATTTTTTATGACTGTTACACAAAAAAAGAGGTGGGAATGTGATATTGTTCGATGATGATTAGAGCTGAGGGATAACTGGGCATGGTTGCTTATTAATGGTTGTATAGCTTTGCCTTGTTGTTGAGGACTACATCTTCCATAGTCTTATGTCTGTTTCAAGGTAGGACATCAACTTTTTTTTGCCATGTACAATAATTCATATCAACCTGTTATTCCAGATAAGCTTAATTCCCATAGTCAACGCCAAACTTTCCCCTAGGTTAGGTGAGGATACTCAACCCTATATATTGTTACAAAGTTTGTGTGATCAGGCTCGTGAAGGATAACCTTATCAGAGTGGTTGGTTGGCTGCCACCCACGTATTACTCTTTTTATAGGTTGAGCTTGGACTGAGGCATTGGAATAATCGTATAACAGCCAGACAAACACCATGTCGGGTACAGGCTGTACTGAGGTGAATCATGCTCGGAGATTACCATGACAGAAGTGGTAGAGCCAAGATACTAAGCGAGTAGAAGTTATGCCTTGAAGCAATAACATGTCTGAGACTTCTATAACAGCATTATCAATACTGACCCCTTTGTCAAGCCAAGACCCATTAGAAAAACTTAAGAGACTATCAATCACCATTTAGACATAGAGACTGCGAAGGGTGAATTCGTGTAAGTGGATATAATCAAAGCTTCCCTTTGCCCAAGGAAGGGATCCTCTCTTTTAATACGAATTTGCCCCAAAAATGACAAATAATCATGATCAAAGAAGCGCATTGTTTGCGCAAATTTGGCCTTATTGCTACTATTAATTACCTAGGAGGGATGGTATTTCTTTTTATAGACTTGGCGCAAAGCCTGGTTTACCTTGCTGTAACAGAACAACAGACAGCCGGGCTCCACTATCAACGGCAGCCAACACAACACGCCAAAGTAAAACTAAGATCCTACGTGTCAGAGCTAACTCTTTGGCTCTTACTACCTAGAGAGTGACAGCTGAGCTTCCCTTGAATTGATACCATTAATCAGATGATGCAGTTCATTTAGACTGCTGTCGGATCAAGATTGATTGCCCTTGTTCTCATCTGATTGGGCTTCAGTAGCCGCGTCAGAGTCACATTCAAGTGGCTTATGCACGTGCAACTCATCCTTGCCATCACCAGGCTTTTGGATCGGGTCCCTTGAAACCGCAAATCCGTCACCAACCACATATATCGGGAGTTGGGTAGATCAGGTTGTCACTTGGCGCCCTCAGCTCAGCCTCCTTCCAACAACATTAACTTCCCTCTCGTCATCGCGGCAATCTACATCGACTATATCGCCGAGCCCCCAAGCCTCAGCATCAGCCTCGTCCTTTTCAGAAAGACACTTCGGCTATTACTACACTGCGCATTTAGGAACGAGCTTACGCTCCCTTGCTGCCCGCTATCGATCGATACTCTCTCCACACACGCCGCGCACCCTATCGACCACCATGTTGACGTTGTCTCTTGCGACTGCGACCCCTTGAGCCATGCCATGATCGCGTCTCGATCGCTTCCTTCGCCTACTGCTTCGCCCTGCACTACACCATCGGATGCTGCCCCACGGGTGCGCTGCCCTTTTCTCACTGTCCGTCGGTGACCTTACGCAATCTTGAGCGCTTCCGCGCTCCCCCCCACACCAGCCTTCATCGACATTTTGATTCACCCGGCCTTGACGCAGAGCCCGGTTCTTCGGTATGCTGTCCCATCTGCGGTTCCACAGGCGAGGACCCTCGAATCCTACCTCGCCCTCTCCCGATATCAATCCTACTTCACCTACACCCACCTCCGGCCACCCTGCGCCTTTCTCTCCCAATGCTCTCTCTCCAGAGTTACGACCGACTTCGTCGAATCATTCTGCCCTACCTCCTACTCTTCCACCCATAGCACGCGTCACGACAGAAGATCTTGGGAAATCGCGAGATAGTCGTCAAAATGCTGTCACAAGCCCGGTAGACTCTCGACCACAGCCGAACTCGAAGACATCAAGTTTCATAGGCGGTGTCGCTTTAAGAAAGTATCAGCGTGATATGGAAGCGCAGGCTCTTGAAGGTGCGGACAACGGAAGACTACTTGGACAACATTCAGCATCTCAGCCAACATTGACTTCAAATAATCCTCCTTTGCGGCCATCACCACAAGTATTAAGGAATACAAAAGCTACATCCTCCTTCAGCACACCCACAGATCTTCAGCACTCAGCCGCTGTGCCTACCGGTCGCCGTCCTGCAGGTACCCGACTGGTCACAGAGCTACCCTCGCTTACACAGACAACAAGCAACTCCGAAACCCCCAAGCCCAAAAAAGGGCTGCCCTTCCTCAAGAACCCCATGTCGACATTATTGATGAGACGCAAAAACAGTCAGCATGTTCCTGACTTGCGCCCACTTCCCTTGGCTAAGCACGGGGAGGACCCGATATATGATCCTCGTATCATGGGAACCCGGGTCCATGATTTCAGTGCACCCCGACCCAAGAAGAACACGCCAAATAGGGACACCGTGCAGCTTCCTGTTGCCTCTCCAGTTCCCAATTCCGCTCCTCTTCCCGCCCAAGACAAGTTTTTGAACCCGACTGCCACTCAGGAGACTCCTCTTTCAGCAACAGAGGTGACCCAGCGGGAACCAAGTGATGCTTCCGAGTCTATTTACTCTCAAGATTCCAGGGCTCTTAGAATGACGCCAAGTACAGCCTCTACCGCAGCCCGAGTTCCTGTAGCGGACATGGATGCACTCGCCTTGTCGGATGCGCCTCCAGTACCTCCTAAAGATCATGCCCCGATCTCGGTTCAGCCAAGATCTCCCCGAGCATCACGTTTAATCGACGAAGACGCTTACATCCATGAGAGATCATCGGCTTCACTCCGTGCTGGTAGATCGAGAGGCCCCTCACTATCTGAATTGTCGGGCAAGGATATACCTTCAGCGATTCCCCGGCACATGAAGAGCACATCGTCAAGGTTCAGTTTTGACATGATAGGTGCTGCGAAGCAGGAGAAGCTTCTGGAGGACAGGCATCGGCAACGGGAACTTGAGAAGAAGACGGCCGAACCGTCTGCAGCTCGAGACTCACGCTTTGATGTTGATTTTGACGAAGATGGATTCGATTACGATGCGATGATGGAAGACGATGGCTTCGAAGAGGAGATTCCTATGGTTGGTGATGATGACTTTGGTGACATGGACGATGGCTTCAACAACGGATTGGATAGCCACATAGACGATCATATGGGCAACAACATAGATAATATGTTGAACAATCCCCTAGGTGGGTATCTCGGCAGCAACCTAAACAATACACTAGGTGGAAACGTGGATGACGATCTAGATGACGAGCTTGATCCAGATAACGACCAGGAGAACTTTTCTGGTTTCGTCTTTCAGCGGTCGGGTCCTACATCGTCGTTAACCAGCCCACGTAGCGCGGGTTTCTTGCCGACCCCCAGGGATGCGGAAGGCAATCGTATCGGATACGCCATGAGCCAATACACCCCAAATATGCTCGGAGAATTGTCCTCCAACCTCCCTCTCGACCAACAGCTGAATCAAGAGTTGCAGGTGGGTGGATTGGGGATTCAAGGACTGGACGTCCCGAGGGTGCCCAGCCTGGAGAATGAGGCTGCATTCCAGAAGAACCGGGACCTGTCGCCTATCAACACAGGACGCCAGTTAAACGATGACGAGCTCTATTACGATGATGGCATGTTGGAATTTGAGAGGAACGAATTTGCTGAGGATCTTGCTGCCCCTCCAGAATGGGATGACACCCCCTTTGATGAGTCAATATTTGACAACAATGATACCGATCAATTTGGTCGTCCGATAGCAGGCGCCTTTGCGCAAGCACAGGCGCAATCGTTGCAACGGTCCGCGAATCAAGATGGGCCTAATCGATCATCAGATATGACAGCGCCATTCTCTGCAGGTTCAGAGCTCTCTAAAACTACGGCCCATACGTCACCTAGTGTTGAGGAGAAGCAGACTGTCGAGCCTGAGGCTCCACAAGACAGTCCCGAAGCTCAATCACCCCTTGGTCCTTCAGCCTTGCCCCCATCGTCATCGCCTCCGAGTGGTGACTCTATGGCGGCGTACCAGGCTGCTCTCGCAGCGGCAACCTACAAAGCAGCAGCATCGGGAAAATTTCAACGGGGCTCTTCCCCTCCGCCTGATGAAACTATTCTGTCTGAGCCAAGTCAATCACCTGGCACGCCAGACCGTGATAAGTCTTTCCGGCAGGACGACTATGAAAGCTTTGATGATTATGGCGGCTACAACGATTCTTATGAGGACATGGATAGTTTTGAGCTTGACGACGATGCCATTATTGCCGAGGCTAACGCAAGCGCTCTTGCTAATGACTGTGATGGGTGGTATGGTCAGGAATTCAACTTCTACTCGGCCCCAGCTGGCCAGCAACAAGGACCAGAGTTCGAATATGCCAACGGTGGCTTCTTCGGCCCCAAAGGTGGCCTAGACCGCTCTACAAGCGGGCGCATGATCTCCAGAGAGCCGAACTTAACACCCATTACAGAGCGATCTGAGTATTCTAACAGAAACTCATTCATGAGCCTTGGCATGCCTGGCTTCAGCGGGACACCTCTTCAGAGCCCTGGCCTAGCCCAACTTGCTCTTATGGGAGACCGTGGCGACGAGATGACTCTATCAGCCCTGCTCCGTCTTCGGTCCAGGGCATGGGGTGGCTCCCAAGCCAGTCTTGTGTCAAGCCAAAATGGGTCCCCTCGTTCAGAAAGGGGCGATCTAGCAAGCTCGCCATGGGGCCAGAGCATTATGAGCCCAACGAATTTCCATACTCGAAAGAACTCGGTTTTGTCCACCATTAGCCACGACTCGGACAGTGTGAGTGTTTCAGGAAGCCCGACTTTGACGGGCGGTATTCCCGGCTTGACATTGTCTCCGCCTCCTGTTCCGACACTCGCCAAACTCGACACTGGCGTCAAAGCGGATGCTCAGGTAGCACCTCTCAATGTTAGCAGGCCTGCATCAAAGTCTTATGACAAACCCATCTCACCGATATCCAACCCCGAAGAGAGCATGCCACCATCAGCGATGGTGAGCCCTCTGGAGACTTCCAACAGGGCCAGCATGGCTGAGCCCATTTCAGCCCCAAAGCGTCCAGGCATGGGTCACCGACACAAGGGTTCAGCTGATAGTATATCATACGTCAAGGAAGAGGACAGTGGCGCTACACGCTGGGTGATGGAGCGACGACGCACTGGGGAATCTGGGCAGATTGAGATTCTCGAACGAGAAGTTCTTGAGGGGGGGCAGATATAGGATATGATTCCCTGCTGTTTTACGAATGACTAGATATGACACGGAAAAGGAACTTTCAAACTGATACACTATGGCATGAGGAGTTTGGTTTGGGATTGGATATATACAGTAGATATCGGTGCGAGCCGCAGGCCCTTGGGATATGAGCCTCGGTCATGGACAGGGCAAAAAGGAGGAGGAAAAGCATAGTAATGACAGCTTTTGGGCTGTTTTTTTCGTGTACACTTATGGATGATGTAGTGCCATAGACCCGGCATCCGAAATTTATCAGACCGTATAAAGCACCATGATTACCGACCTATTCTAAGGCAGCTCAATCTGCCTATTAAACCTACCTGCTTTCGTCTCAGGATCAACTTCGATAGCGAAAGCTCAGAGTTTAATGCAACTGTATGACTTGAGAAATGCACTGCGGCGCTCCTGCCTTTCATCTAGATGTCGCAGACAGGAAGTTGTGGAAGCTTCTGACCTCTCACCTGCCTGTCTCTCGTGTTCACGCACGTTACGGTTCCACGTTCAAGAAGGGAAGGTACGAAACGGCTCAGTGCAACTGCCTTGGAGTGACAACAAATCTCATGTCCTTCCTCCCTTCTCACCTCTTGTGGAAGGCATTTGAAACTCTCGTCCTACACCAACAGACAATATCAACGATCCAAACTCTTCCCTCTACACACTCTCAAAATCACTTTGGGCACTTTTGGAGTCTTCTTGGAACTGTCATTCGCTTCGTCGGCCGCAACTACTCTTTGACTCACTACCTCTTCCTCTCTTCTCTGCGTACACGCTCCTTGTCTCCTAAGATGTTTTCGTTTTTGGTGCAAGCGGCGGTGTTTATTTCATTAGCTACTCTGTCTCTAACGGACGACGCTCCAGTCAACGACTTGGAGGCATACAACAATGGCTTCCTCGGTCAATTTCCCTCTCAGAAGTTCAAGTCGTCGGATGTCATCGCCCCTGTTTTTCAAGTCAGCACTTTTGATCCCAACCTTGTCGACACTTCGGGATTCCTCTTCCTAACTATGGAGCATGGTGATAAATCTGGGCCTGCTATCTTCTCCAGTACAGACCTCAGCCTTGTATATGCAGACATCTCATATGCCAGGACATTTGATGCTCGTGCTCAGGTGAGGAACGGCGGCAAGTACCTCACTTTCATCGAGGGTGGTCGTTGCCATGCCTTCGACGCCAATTATCAGAAGAAATGGACTGTTTCAGTCCAGGATTTAGGGGCTACTCAGGGCAACATTCATGAGTTCGAATTCACTAATCAGGACACCGCTTTGATGACTGCGGTCCAGGATGTCAGATACAACTTGACTGCTCTAGGGGGGGAAATTGACGGCTGGTTGAGCGATTCCATATTCCAAGAGGTCGTTCTTGAAACTAATAGAGTCACCAACGTATGGAGATCCTTCACGCACGTCAATTTGACGGACACGATGCTCAAATACAGCCCCAAGAAGACGTTCATGGGCGGTGATGGTTTCGACTGGTTCCACATAGACAGCGTATCAAAGGTATGAAACCCTTTCTCTGTATCTCAATGGGCCATATACTCACCAATGACAGACCTCGAAAGGCAATTACTTGGTTTCGTCGAGGAGTCTGTCAGCAATCATCCTCCTCCAAGCGAACAGCCTTAACCCACGATGGGTTCTAGGAGGGAAGCGCAACCAATTCAAAGACCTCAGTGGCGGACATGCAACCAATTTCGCAAGCCAATACAATGCGAAGTTCGTCCAGGGTAATGAGAGCCAAATCAGCTTCTTCGACAACCAGGTCACCGAAAGTGGGCCATGTAGGGGAAGAAAGTGTTCTCGAGGTGTTGTCGTGGAACTCGACTATGATGCAATGACAGTCAGGCTCTTGCATGAATTTTACCATCCTCAGAACATTTCTTCGGGTTCAGGGGGCAGCGTCCAAGGTTTGGACAATGGTAACTTCCTCATCGGCTGGGGTGCGAATCCAGGGATCACAGAACATGCATCCAATGGAACGGTTGTCATGGATATTCAGCGAGGGGTGATACCGCACGCATCCGAAGGTAATGTCGACCTTGATATGTCGGTTTATCGAGCGTGGAAAAATGAATGGATCGGCCGACCTCCATGGGGTCCTTCTATTGCTTCCTCGCCTCCGGGAAAGGAGTCGCCAAATACTACCATCTGTGTGTCCTGGAATGGCGATACCCAAGTTGACCGCTGGGAGGTGGTACGTTAGGGTGTACCCTCGTTCTTTGACAATGGCTGACTCTGTGACAGTATGCTGGCGAAAATGAGAGGAACGGCACTTCTTCCCCCCAACTAATCGCAAACTCATCTCGATTCGGTTTTGAAACAGAAATCATTCTAGAAGTCTTCCCACTTCCTAGATCGGCACGAGCTGTCGGCGTAAGTAAAAGCGGCAAAATACTCGGTTCTACGGCTACAGTTGATCTCGTGAGCGGCGAACTTCATGGTAACAGCAGCAGCACCTGGGTTCTAAGGGTAGATCCTCCTGAGGGCGAGCCAAGGCATGACCCTCACAATAAAGCGAAGAATCAGGAGGACGAGGAAGATTCCGCGGCTCATGCAAAACCATGCGTCGGTTCAGTGTTTGCTCTTGTGCTCGCCATCGCTTTCAATCATCAGTTCTAGGCCGAGCCCGAGTTGGTGATAAGTTAAGGCTAGGGGGGTCATTTTTGGTGCCGATATCTGGCGGAACTTTTACATTGCAAGAGAATCCAAACTATCCAATAGTATGAGCACATGAAGTTATCATTTTAAAGATACAAAGGCTTAGTTAGAGATAGTTAATCGAAGCCGATATCAAAAAACATTGGTCTTAGTGGTGAGGTTGGGTGATTCTCTAGGGTAGCTAACTGGATGACTCATCACAATCCCACCAGCTTCATTGCCGTCATTATCATTTCGTACAACTTGATTCAATTTTATCATTCTGAAATATCCTTTCCACTACGGATTTCAACTTTATAGGTATTAAATACTTAAAATATGTCTGTATCTCTTCGCCGAGCCCCCTTTGTATGTCGACGTTGTCTACAAGCCTCCCGCCAGCCCAGGACATTGCAACCAGCTCATTATTCAACACATACTGGCGTATCCAAGCCTGAGGATCAACAACAAGATAAAGCGACCAAGAATGAAAACTCAAAGAAAGATGAGCCAGTCTCAGGAAAGGAGCCTGGGCCAATGGCACGACGGCTAGAAGAAGCTACAGAGGAAGCCCTCTTTACTGGTGGAAGAGCCGGACGCCGGGCTGTTGAGGATGCTGGCTTCTCAGAGGAGCTCAAGGAAAGGCTCTTGAGCAAGATTGCAGACGCCAATTTCAAGTCTGAAAATGCTAATGCCTTTGCAGAAGCTGGTCTATCGTCAACAGCAGGCGAGGGCACACGGCATATCGCTGCAGCACAGGCATGGACGGGTGAAGAAAGTACTGCAGATACGGTACTTCGAATGCTAGATGATGCAAAGAAGCCGCTTGCTCCAGGCCTGAGAGGCAAGTTTCAGCCTCCTCCTGTGGACATGCGGCTACAGAGACAGCCGAAGCGATCTGCTGGAGAAAAGGTGGCCAAAGCGAGGGATAGAGTGAATACGTACGTTGACATGGGTGGTCAAAAGTCGAAGAGTGGCATGAGTGAGGATGAGAAGGAGGCTTGGCGGAAAGAATTGAGAGAGCGGTTTGAGCCTGGAGCGAGAGCCTTGCCAAACTCTATCACGGGCCTCGCAGCGTTGGCGAATGAACGCATCGAGGACGCTATTGCGAGGGGACAGTTCAAGGACATACCCCGTGGAAAAGGAATTGAGCGTGACGCTCGCGCTGATAACCCCTTCATCGACACAACAGAGTATATTATGAACAAGATGATTCAGCGACAAGACATTGTTCCGCCCTGGATAGAGAAGCAGCAAGAAGTCGCAAAAGAACTCGGGGCGTTTCGAGCTAGACTGCGCAATGACTGGCGGCGCTTTGCAGCGAGGATGATTGCTTCAAGGGGAGGATCCTTGCAGGAACAGATTCGCAGAGCAGAAGAATACGCTGCTGCGGAAGAGGTGCACAATCCCATTATACGAAAAAACGATGGTGAGCAAGTTGAAGAGATTAAGGATACTTCGCCGGTGGTTGGAAGGCCATTTCGAGATTCAGCGTGGGAGCAAGCCGAAGCGGGATATCATAAGCTAGCGATCGAGCGTCTTAATGCTCTGACGCGAAGCTACAATCTGATGGCACCAGATCTAGCAAAGAAGCCATACTTCTCTCTCGAGCGGGAACTCAAGGCTTGCTTCGCAGAAGTTGCGCCGACGGTTGCTCGAGAGATTCAAGATCGTGCAACGGGTGGAAAGGGGAGGAGTTTAGGAGGAGGAGGCCAAGCAGGCAAACAGACGGGTTTGTTGGAGACGTTGACTGGAAGTGGAAACGTCAAGGTTCATGTTGAGGCACAGGAGAAGGCATATGGGCTGAAGGAGTGGTGGAGGGATGTGTGGAAGAAGGAGTGAGGTTGGTAGTATTGAGAATTATCCCACAAAGAGCTATATCACCACTTCAGAAGCCTTTCCTAGCTTCCCTTGAGTTCTTTGGTCCAACGAACCCACCAAATACAACCGAAAGCTGACTCGTAGCGTAACAGAGCTTAATAAACGCTTGACTCCCGTGCTAAATACCCGTCCCTTCCCCAGATGACTGGCTGGAGGCTCCAAAGTCCCCGCACGACACTATCGTGACTATGTTTCAACTGAGAGCAGTCCCACTTCGAGATGGAGGCCAGATCTGGCGTTGAAGTATCCATACCATCGGCATTCGGTTATAGTAGACTGTGTTTCTTTTTAACTCTTAGTAGACCGACTAGTAGTCTAGTTGATGAGGGTATTCCTCAAGCTCGTAGTCATTGGTGGGGTTAACGTTAATATATCGTGAGGGTCTTGGCGTTGGAGTTTTGGAGTAGCCCGATATCAGAATTGTAGCTGCTGAGGATGTGTGTACCTGTTAATGACCAGGAACCAGCCCAGCATCGCGTTCGAGATACACGACCCCCAAATTCTCAAGGCTCCTTGACTGAAAGATCATAAAAACGACCACAAACTTTGCTTTCGCCACTGAACGAGGGATGAAATGGACGGTGAAGATTTGTCGGCCCTACCACGGACCTGGGTAGAGCTCTCCAATTATCCTGGTAACTCCAGGGGTTTATAAGATTTGTTGACGCTAACTGGCTGTCGATTGTTCTAGCTTCTGGGCGTTGGAGTCAAGTAGGGTTAGCCAAGATGAGGCTCCGCAACCTTGGTGGGTTTAAAAAAGATAAGCTTGACTGCGTTGTTAATGTTTATCGGCATCTTGTCTGAGCCGAGATGGTATCACAAAGAGTATAGTGATTGCAATGTGATTTTACGTCTCAATTTGCCTCATTTTGGTCTTCAAAAGAGCCACATCGAACATGATTAGAAAGAATTTATGCTGCGGTTGAAAATTGCAAGGATGTGCTTGAGAGACAGCATGTTCTTCGACATGTGCTATTGGACTATGGCCTCACCAACTCGGTCTCGCGTGTCTACCCCTGGCAATCTGTCAGTGAAAGCAACAGCCATAGAGGGAGAGAATGCGAGCTCCAGACTCAACAGACTCGACTCGTACTCCATTGTTTGATGATTTTGCCATACTCGGTCTGGCATGGCTCGTCCCGCTTTGATCCGACCATCCGTCCCTAGGAGAAAAGACGTAAACATCTGGGTCCATTTTTTACCAAAAAAAGGTCCCTCCCAGACTCCATCAGACTTTCTCTCTTCCTGTGTTCTCTTCCTGCTTTGCTTTGCGTACTCTCAGTTGCTGCTACGTACTGGTGCAGGTCGTGTGCGAGTGAAGAGTTACCGCCATTGCTGTCACCTGTGTCTTGGTGCGACTCATTTGAATCTGAAGTCTCACTTCCCTTTCACTTCCCTTTCACATGTTGAACTTCAAGTCTCTATGACCTTATTTAACACTGGGCTTCCAAACACCGCTTCAGGAAGATTTGGAACCAACCTTGATCATATTGCTTGACCCTGCCCTATTTGCTGCTTATTTGGTGCATATCCTCCAGGTGCCCCCCAGGCTTGTTAGTCAGGCATTGATCGGTTGTCAACTTCACCTTGACTACCATATACTCAAAGCGCTGAAGCTATGGCGGACAACCAAGACAAGGTGCCGCCGGCCCCGGCTGCGGCCCCGCCTTCAAAGACTACTACCGATGTCCCGGCCGCCGTGGATTCGGCTGCTGAAGACAATACCGACCCCAGCAAGACTCATATCAACATCGTCGAACATGCCCGTGCCGCGGCTCACAAGGAGCGCACCATGACTCTCCGTCAGGGTATCAACCTCTACCCCAAGGCCATTTTCTGGAGTATCCTCATCTCCACCTGTATTGTAATGGAAGGTTATGACATATCTCTCGTTAATAACTTCTGTATGTGTTGCCTGGCCCCTTGGTAACTCGTGTGTGCCCGCAGTCAGATATTCAACTGCCAGGGTCAATCTGATAGTAAGCCAGGCTGTAGTCGTGGCCATTTCGCTGACAATTGCTGCTAGACGCCTTTCCCCAGTTCAACAAGAAATATGGCGTTTTGGGTGACGATGGAGAATACCAGGTACCCGCTGCTTGGCAGGCTGGCCTGAGCAATGTAAGTTTCCCGTTCACAGCTGCCCTGCTTAGATGCTCATCGGCAACTCAATTAGGGAGCCCATTGTGGTGAAATCATTGGTCTCTTCATAAACGGTTGGATTTCGGAACGATTCGGCTACCGTTACACTGTCATGGCTTGCCTTGTCTGTGTAGCTGGCTTCACAGCCATTTTCTTTACCGCCCAGAACGTTCAGACTCTTCTTGTTGCTGAGGTCCTGTGTGGTGTCCCGTGGGGTATCTTCCAAACGTTGACTATCACATATGCGTCTGAGGTTTGTCCTGTAGCTCTGCGTGGCTATTTGACTACATATGTCAACTTCTGCTGGGGTCTAGGTCAGGAAATCGGTATAGGAGTAATCCACTCTATGCTCAAGCGTGAGGACGAGTGGGCGTATCGTATTCCCTATGCTCTCCAGTGGATTTGGCCCTTGCCCCTCCTTATTGGTATCTTTTTTGCACCCGAATCACCGTGGTGGCTAGTCCGAAGAGGCCGCACCCAAGATGCCAAAGATGCTTTGCTTCGTCTAACAAGCCTCGACCGTGAGACTGACTTCGATGCCGACGAAACCATCGCCATGATGGTACACACCACGGCCCTTGAAGAGAAGATCACGTCAGGCGCAACTTACTGGGACTGTTTCAAAGGCACCGACCTTCGCCGTACCGAGATTGTGTGTATGATCTGGGCTATCCAGAACCTGAGCGGCAATTCTTTCTCCAATTATTCCACATATTTCCTCGAACAGGCTGGACTCTCGGCCGATAAGGCATACTCATTTGCACTTGGACAATATGGTATCAATATGGCTGGAGTCTTTGGTGCCTGGGGCCTTATGACTCTGGGTATTGGTAGACGATCGTTGGTTCTCTATGGTCTTTGTGGTCTTTGTTCCATGCTGCTCATCATGGGGTTCCTCGGCTTAGTACCCGAGACCCATCGAACCCAATCATCTCTTGCCACAGGATGCATGATGATTGTGTGGGCACTGTTTTACCAGTTGACTATCGGAACCGTATGCTATTCTCTTGTCGGAGAACTGTCATCCCGTCGGTTGCAGATTAAGACGGTTGTGCTTGGCCGTAACCTCTAGTAAGTCACGAACATTATTAAAGACTGAGGATGCCGTCCTTGGTTGGAATCCCTGTTCAGGCAGCTGACCATATGTGATAATAGCAATGTCGTGGGCATCATCAATAGCGTCCTGACGCCGTACATGCTTAACCCTACAGCCTGGGATTGGGGTAATTATGCGGGATTCTTCTGGGTAAGAACCCGATTTCGCCGCTTCGTGGTAGATGTGCCATGTTACTGACGGGGACAACAGGGTGGTATTTGCTTCCTGTGCATCATCTACACCTTCTTCCGCCTACCGGAGCCAAGCGGGCGTACCTTTGCAGAGCTTGATGTGCTCTTTGAGCGAGGCATCAGTGCAAGAAAGTTCGCATCGACCGAGGTGGATGTATTCCATGAGACTGTGGAAGAGAACGTTATGAACCGCTATGAGGAAATTGCCGATGCGCCATCCGAAAAGTCCCATGACAAAGCATAAATCCTTCCACCAAAGGTGCATTCAAAAGAACAGCGCTGTTAAGGGAATTATGTTGCAATATTGGACATATCCTAGAAGCGTATTGGACCACCTGAGTTGTGCCACATGCAAGATGGAGAGATCTTGGTAAGGGGATATCTCGGATCTTGGTCGGCATTGGCATCGCATATGTCTTGGCACGTGCATTATAGGCATTATAGGCGTTGGCGTTTGGGAACAACGTCCATATCCAATGGACAAAATAATGTAGTTGAAAAAGATTGCGAGGTTTTAAGAGTATAATCAGTTGAAGACGTTACGATAATTGACTTTATAATGATTGCCATTTGATATGTGCTGCGTTTTGGGCCTTGGGCTTCATTGATTTGGGACCCCCACGTTTTTGGTCATTTCCGTTTGAAATAATTGAGAGGTTGTTTGTGAGAGTCAACTGGCCTCCCCAAGGCTCTGTTGCCTTGTCTATTCCTGTTATATGGTAATATCCCGCAGTTTGGCGCTTGTCTGAGCCAGCAATGGTATAGATATTCCAATTTGTAGAACACGCGGGACCGGGCCGGTCACGAGGACGGAACCGGTGCAGAGGAAGAGCGTGTGTCAAGAAACCAACGGCTGGGCCAAGGGTTCAGCGATGCAACATGAACTCACTATGGGGTAGCTAGAACGCGATCGTTGAAGGCGGTAGCGGGAGCGAAGGCTGGACAAGCGGAGGGACAATAGTTAGGTAGGTAGGTCTCGAGTTTCGAGGAATGCCATGCTCTGAGAGCGGACCCGCTGCCACAGTTAGGCCCAGCGGAAGACCCAGATGGAAACGCGCGGTGAACAAGCCGGAGTCGACCGGGCGGCTGGAGAATGAATCGACTGTCTCTTGAAACAGGACAGGGTCGGAGGCGGTTGCCGACGGTTGATGGGCATCTTCTTTTCTTTTCTCGCTCCTTTCTCGGTGTGGCCTCAAATATGCTAATCCTAGCAGATACAACCGGGTGGACTTTGATCAATGGTGGGATAATACATAGCAACTCCTATTGAAAACGGAAGAAAAAAGGCTAAGTTGGACACCGAAAAGACTATAAAATGCCGGTTATCAAAAGCTCAATCCAATGCGGATGAGCCGGACTTCTGACATGTGCAAGTTGCTCTTAACTATTGTAGGTACTCCGAACTGGTTGACAAGGATGGCAGGGATAGATAGCTAGATCCAATCCCGGGTTTCAAGCGGTCTCGATGACTCTGGGTCCCGGTTTCTAAATCTTAGATCATGCTATCCAAATCTGGCAGGGCAGTTGGCAACGAGGTCGATGCGGAAACGACATTTCGATCTCTGGTTGAGTCGACTGGATAAATTGAAGGGCTATGCTTGTTGTAGGTATTCAAGAAATGAATTGTGATGGACAAAAGGAAGAGACCCAACGGGGGAAGGACAGAACATGGAGCCGCCTCAGGCGCACCACTCAGCTTAAGCGTTTGCTTAGGAGAGAAGGAGCAACTATGCACGCCCTGTAAAGAAAGAAACAAGAAGGCGGGTCAGTCTTCATATCCATTGCATGGCATTGCTGTCGTAGAGCCTAAATGTCACTGTTTCTTTCAGGACCTCGAAGGTTTATACTTATGGTTATGATGGAATTTCTGAATGGTTTCTTGACAAGCTCATTGGAAAAAGCCCAACCTCTATCCATACCTACCTATGTATTCCTGGCCATGAAAGGCAGATCCCCCAAAGCAACGTTCATGGGAAGGATCGAATATTGTGGCTTGAGCGCCTGTGCGCCTGTGTCTGTCACTCTTCACACGCCGATGTCCGGGGTAACCCCACTAGGATTTCACGGGCGAAGAGCCTACCGAGAAATGCCCTGATGGCGGAAGGTGAGCTCATTCTGTGGGAGCTGCTTAAAGCCCCCATAAACCAAGGGTCTCGATCGAGTCTGAGGCTTCTAATTGGACGACAGCTCCCCTAGCCCAGCTCCGAAGAGGCCCGATCGCCAAAATGCACGTTAGACACCACGCTTTGCCTAGTCACACTCCGCCATAGGATAGGATCGCCTCAAGTGATCCTACCTACTTCTCCTCCCACGCTTTTTCTCTCTCCTTCTTTCTCCTCCTTCAACCTCTCCTCTGCCACCAATTCATCTCCCATCATCACCTTCACAATGTTGTCCACTCTCCGAGTCGCCAGCCGCCGGGCTGCCCGTCCTGCCCGTCCTGCCCAGTTCAACCTGGCTGCCATCCGTGCTGCCTCTAACTGGGCTAACGTTCCCCAAGGTCCTCCTGTATGAAGCTTTCTCGCTACTGGCGCGTCTCTTTTGTATGAGCTTATGCTAACTACTCACAGGATGTAAGTAGAATATGACTCCCAAGAGCCTTGCGCAAGCTCTGTTGCTAATCAATTGCTTGTTTTGGTTCTTGATAGGCCATTCTTGGTACGTATGATGACTCCCACATGCAATGCGCTCCGTTCCCCGAGTACAGGGCAATTTGCGCCAAACCCAAAATCGCCTCATCACAACAATCATTGATACTAACAATTCTCTCCAGGTATCACTGAAGCCTTCAAGGCCGACCAGAACAACAAGAAGATCAACCTGGGTATGTTGCGACGTCATCCCCCACCATCCCGAATGTGGAGGTTTCTCGCTATTCCTCGACCTGGTCTGACTCGATTTCTACACAGGTGTCGGTGCCTACCGTGACGATGCTGGCAAGCCTTACGTCCTCCCCTCCGTTCGCGAGGCTGAGAAGAAGGTCGTTGACGCCAAGCTGAACAAGGAGTACGCCGGCATAACCGGTGTTCCTGAGTTCGCTCCCGCCGCCGCCAAGCTGGCCTATGGCGCCAACAACCCCGCCCTGGAGCGTATCACCATCACGCAGACCATCTCCGGTACTGGTGCCCTCCGCGTCGGTGCTGCTTTCCTCGCCAAGTTCTTCCCCGGCGAGAAGAAGATCTACATCCCTACCCCTTCGTGGGCTAACCACAAGGCCGTCTTCAACCACGCCGGTCTTGAGGTTGAGCAGTACCGCTACTACGACAAGAAGACCATCGGTCTCGACTTCGAGGGTCTGATTGCCGATGTTAAGGCTGCCCCCAACGGCAGCGTCTTCCTCTTCCACGCCTGCGCTCACAACCCTACCGGCGTTGACCCCAATCAGGAGCAGTGGAAGCAGATCTCTGATGTTGTCAAGGAGAAGGGTCACTTCGCCTTCTTCGACATGGCTTACCAGGGCTTTGCCAGCGGTGACACCGACAAGGATGCCTTCGCTGTCCGCTACTTTGTTGAGCAGGGCCACAACATTGCTCTCTGCCAGTCTTTCGCCAAGAACATGGTACGTTTTTGACCACTTTCATGTGATTTCACATGGAGCAATTCACTAATAATTTCATAGGGTCTCTACGGTGAGCGCATTGGTGCCTTCTCCATTGTCTGTGCCGATGCCGATGAGAAGAAGCGTGTCGACTCTCAGCTCAAGATCCTCATCCGACCTCTGTACTCCAACCCTCCCATCCACGGTGCTCGCATCGCCTCCGAGATCCTCAACAGCCCTACCCTTTACAAGCAGTGGCTCGGCGAGGTCAAGCAGATGGCTGATCGCATCATCACCATGCGTGCTCTCCTCAAGGAGAACCTTGAGAAGCTCGGCTCCAAGCACGACTGGTCTCATATCACCAGCCAGATCGGCATGTTCGCCTACACTGGTCTGTCTGCTGAGGAGATGACCCGTCTCGCTGAGGAGTTCTCCGTCTACGCCACCAAGGACGGCCGTATCTCCGTCGCCGGTATCACCTCTGAGAACGTCGGTCGTCTCGCTGAGGCCATCTACAAGGTCAAGGGTTAAATATGAGATGAAATCGTAAAAAAAAAAAAAAAAGAAGAATGTATCACCGATGAATCACTACCCTAACCGGGCGATACCTTGGATGCAAAAAGACAGCTACGGACATGAAAGCTGTCAGGACAATTGGACTGAAAATACCCCAAGTCTTGGGGCTAAGTCAAATATCTGACTTGGAGGACTAATGACGAGACGAAGACAGCCTGAAAATATATATGTACGAGTAACCTAAGTAGAAGACGCGTATCCTACGTGTTTGCAAATCTTGTTGAGCATGGAAATGTGAAGTCAAATGCAATCCATTCTGTAGTAAAGTATTAAAGTCTAAGTTATGCAAACAGTTTACACCGTTCTTCAATGCCATCATTATCTTTCATATAACGTGAATAGTCTGAAACAGGTTGAGTCTCACAATTACCACCCCCTTTCTCCTTAACCCTGGTTCAATCGGTCCAGGTCTCTTCTCACTTCATCCATTTGCCTTCCCATTTCTCGATACACCCTCGACATCTCCCTCATCTTTCTCTCCTTAGCCTCTCCGCCATCAACACCAACGCCGTACTCTTCCAATTCAGCTGTCAATCCACGAATGCGCTCTTCGCCTCGCATCCTGGCGTCGCGCAAGTGAGCACCATAATTCTTCAGAGCAGCGACCGCCTCCGGTGTATACACCGCGCGACGCACAGAGGCAGCAGCTATGGCGGCATCGGCGTCATGGCGGCGGGCTTGGAGGGAGACGTCTGCTGCACGGAGTTCTAGGCTGCGAGCTACAACGCCGTGCTTGACTTCGAGGGCGCGGACGAGAAGGCCCAGCGCATTGCTTGCTGATTGGAGAAGGGTTGTCAGGGCAGCGAGGGAGCGTAGACGGTGAGTGCTGAGATCTGCTTCTGCGGCGGTGAGGTCGGAACGCCAGGTGGATAGTGTAGCTGGTAAAGATGCGATATGGCGATGTAGGAAAGATGGATTCGTAGAGGGATGTGCGATTCGTGCAAGGCCCAGTGCCCAGGTCCGTAGATTCGAAGCGATGACTGGTGCAAGAGCTGGTAGGAGAGTCTCGAGGTCTGTGAGGGGAGGATGGGCGAATAAGAGCTGGAGGGTATCTTGAGGAAGAGGCGGATTACTGGCGTCAAGAAGCGGAGGAAGGACGAGGAGAAGATCGAGAAGAGGCTCTGGAAGCGATGGTTGTTGCTGTAATTGAGATCTTGACTCTGTCGGTTGTTGGTTTTGGGGTGCTCGTAGCCGGGAGGATGCTCTTGTTGCGGGCGGTGTGCTTGATGGTGTCGCAGAGGAGATAGCACGGGTTAGAAGATGTTGTTTCGCTGATATCAGACGACGGCGATTGAGTTCCTGTAAATCAAGTCAGGATTAAATCACTGCATTGCTACCTATTGATCCAGCATTGTAGGTGACTTACTTCTCGAACTGCAGCCCGCTCTTTAGCTCTAGGGTCCTCCTTCGTTGATCCATCAGGATTAAGTATAAGACCAGTAAGTTTACTATAAAGATTTGCAAAATCAGGGTTATTCTGCAGAACAGAGTCTTCCACAGGTGGGAACATGGCCATCGTATATCAGATCCAGCTGTAGATACGGAAACTCATGGTTTGGGTTGTTATTAGTGAAGCTGTAGTCTAAGTTAGTGGAGCCAGGTACCTATGGATCGCGAAGACACCACGAACCCGCCTGATTGGGCAATTCCCTCCAGACCCACTCCACCCCATATCTCCGGCGCCGGAATATCATGCGCCTCCGATCAACGACAGTCCAAAAATCTCAACTCCAACGGTCGCTGGTACCGTTGACGATCAGGGTATCTCGAAGGGGCCTCTCCGTGCTCGAAAATCCCCGCCCACCTCGACGTCAATTGAGGCCAATGCCTTGTCTATAACCAGGAAAATCACACCCCGAGACTCGATACCGATATCATGGCGTCTTGGGCCCCCGCTCGACCGGCTCTGAGGGGCCTGGCTTCATCATCGCAGCCGATACCCGTTCGACTCTTCAGCACAACTCTTCCTCAACAGACTAAGACGATTAAGTCCCACCTTCTACCTAACCGCCTGATCCCCCCGTATCCCTATGGCGAGCGTCAAGTCTACAAACAATCCAACAAGGGTCTATACGGTTCCGCCAGAATTCGATTCGGCAACACTGTTTCGGAAAAGTACAACAACAAGGCCCGTCGCTTCTGGCGCCCAAACGTTCACGTCAAGGTCTTCAGATTACCCGCTCTACAAGCAAATGTTAAGACTCGCCTCACACTCCGCGTTCTTAAGACCATCCGCCGTGAGGGTGGTCTCCAGGAGTATCTCCTCAAGAGCAAACCCGCCAGAATAAAGGAACTTGGCCCTGGCGGCTGGAACCTGAGGTGGCTACTTATGCAGTCCAAGGACATCCAGAAGAGATTCAACAAGGAGCGTGTTGCGCTGGGTATGGAGCCTAAGGAGATCGAGGATCGGGACGATATCATTCAATATGCGCTCGACTTCGCTACACCTGGTCCCTTGAGCCAGCGCAGTCAGGCCACATTGGGAGAGCTTAGGATGCAGGAGTTTGTGCTAGGTGACGAGGACTTGGCTGATTTGGAGGGCATTGAGGAGCTGACAGATGAGCAAGAGGCGCTGCTGTTCAAGGAGCTTGACGCGGCGGAGGCAGAAGCCAAAAAGACAAACGGTTAGCAAAAGATTACGGTGTAAAGTGTCTTATGTATAATATGTATCAAAACCCCTCATGTTCAACGCCTTCCAACCACTGTATCATAAATCCGCCGGAGCCAAGATAGAGAAAGACTTTTGTTCATGCTCTCATTTCAGTGGTTGCTACTTAATCCAATATGGTATCACTTTTAATCTAGAAACGCAGATCCCAATCAATCTTCGGGCCCAGCTTGGGCAACTCATCCGCAACACTCTGCACGTCCTTGTCACCACGACCGCTCAGACAGATGACGATATCCTCGCCCTTCTTCATTGTCTTGGCAAGCTCAATGGCACCGTAGATACCGTGAGCAGTCTCGAGAGCAGGAATGATACCCTCGAGCTGACTCATGAGCTTGAAACCGAGGAAAGCCTCAGTATCAGTGGCAGCAACGAATTTAGCTCGCTCGTTGTCCTTCCAAGAGCTCAGCTCAGGGCCGACGCCGGGGTAGTCCAGGCCGGCGGAGACGGAGTGTGTCTCAGTGATTTGGCCGTGCTTGTCCTGAAGAACATATGTCCTCACACCGTGCAGGACACCCTTGGAGCCACCGGTAAGGGTAGCACTATGTCTCGCAGTGTCAACACCGTCACCACCAGCCTCGACACCCAGAAGCTTGACACTGGGTTCGTTCTCAAATGGGTAGAACATGCCAACAGCATTGCTACCACCACCGACACAAGCCACGACAGCATCGGGGAGCTTGCCTCGCTTCTCGAGCATTTGTTGCTTCGTCTCATTGCCGATAACGGATTGGAAAGTTCGAACGATGGTAGGGAATGGGTGGGGTCCGATGGCAGAGCCGATGATGTAGTGTGTGGTATCAAGGTCAACAACCCAGGCACGGAGAGCCTCGTTGACAGCGTCTCGGAGGGTCTTGCTGCCAGCTTCGACAGCAACAACCTTGGCACCGAGCAGTCGCATGCGGAAGACGTTAAGGGCCTGTCGTCGGACGTCCTCCTGTTGGTTGAATTAGTCACTGTCTCTCAAAAGCTGGATATGTCAACACTTACAGCTCCCATGTAAACTGTGCACTCCATTCCGAACTTGGCGCAAACGGTAGCAGTAGCAACACCGTGCTGGCCAGCACCAGTCTCAGCGATAATACGCTTCTTTCCGAGTCTTCGGGCAAGGAGAAGCTGTCCAAGAGCGTTATTGATCTTGTGGCTACCAGTGTGGTTCAAATCCTCACGCTTGAGCCAAATGTTGGCGCCACCAGCGTGCTCAGTGAGTCGCTCAGCCAAGTGCAGATGACCGGGTCGTCCCATGTACTCGTAGTAAGATCGGTATTCCTCCCAGAATGCGGGGTCGTCCTTTATCACATTGAAACCGTCCTCCAGTTGTGACAGGCAGTCCATCAGACTCTCGGGAACGTACTGACCACCGAACTCGCCGAATCGCTCAGGGATTTTGCCATGGAGAGCAGCAAGCTGGGCGACCAAAGCGCTGTCTTCGTCGGCAGTGATGTCCGCATCTGTAACAGTACCACTAACGGTAACGTTCTCGCCGCTGGGTTCCTTAGCACCAGCAACAGCTTCCACAAGACCGACCTCCCGAGTGTTATCGTTGGTGTCACGACCTGATAGATAGGCACAGTACTTCTCGACATCGGAGAGAGCCTGGCCGGGCTCGGCGTTCTTGATGGTGGTGATGATCTGACTACCGACGACGACACCATCTGATAGAGTGGCGACACTCAGGAAGTGCTCTCGGGTGCTCACACCGAATCCGACAGCGGCGGGCTTGTTGCCGCTGTACTTTTTCACTCGTTCCAAAAGGTCGGGGAGGTTTGCGTTGAGAGTGCCGGTGGCGCCGGTGACACCCATGCGGGAAACGACGTAGATGAACGAGTCGGCGAGCTGGCAGAGAATCTTCATTCGGGTATCTGATGTGGCAGGGGCGATAAGAGGAACGTACGAGAGGCTGATTGAAGTTAGGGTCATATCCAGGACGACATATTTGAGCTTGACTCACCGGCCCTTGTTGCAGAGCTTTCGGAAAGAAATGGCCTCCTCGGGAGGCAAATCGACAACGATGAAGCCATTGACGCCAGAAGAGTGGCAGTCCTCAAGTAATCGTTCCTCACCGTAGCTGAGAAGAGGGTTGTAGTATCCCATAAGCATGACGGGGGCCTTGAGGCCGCGGTTTCGGGCCTCCTTCACCATGCCCAGTGTTGACTCGATCGTGACGCCATTCTCAAGAGCGATCTAAACCAGTCAATTTCTGTCTAATTGAAGCAATTGGTCTTGTACGAACCGTATTGGCAGTCTGAATAGTCGGACCGTCGGCAATTGGATCGGTAAAGGGCGCACCGACTTCGATAACGTCTGAAAATGCGACTTGGTCAAAACACGTCATAAACGTCATGGGGACGAGAAACTCACCAGCGCCACCCTTCTCCAGAGCCAGAAGAATGTCGGGGGTATCCTGAGCCTTGGGGTAGCCAGCTGTAACATATGTCACCAGTGCAGACTACATCAGAGCGAGTCCATTGTCAGCTTCTTTGTTCGTCTGTCCAGCAAAGCAAAGTTGGGATTGTCGTCGGTTTACCCCGCGGAGAGGTAGTCATGACGGAACGGATTCTGGGGTACTGACTCTGTTCTGCTCCTTGCAGCGCCTGAAGGTCTCTTTGATAGCGTCCATGGCGAATTGATCTCGTCTCTGGTCGTAGAAAGAATATGGAGTTGAAAGGAGGTACTTCCAGGCGAGGGGATTGTCTTTATTAAGGAAGAAATTGAGGCGAGGTTGCTGTAGTTGGGTATTCTCGGATCTCCGCCACCGATCGCGGAAGAGTGAGTTCCGCCACCTGCCATTGACTCGTTTAGCTCCTGCCGCTCATGCACGTCCCCCGCAGCAGCATATTCCGCCCACACTCCGCCCTGCTGCAGGCATCATGGCACCCACATCGGCGCCGGACTTGCCTAATTCGGTAATCAATCAATATGACATCGGATCGAGGTTGGTTACAATTTCAGGGTCTTGCATCAAGGCATCTAGCATCATGTGACATGCTTATAATGGATATTATGGAGAGTATTACTGGCTGCGGGTCTGACTTCTAAAAGCCAGATATTACTAACTACCTTGGCTCTTCAGGCGGAGCTTATTCATCAAGGAGTCTCTTTGTAGAGCAATTCCGATGCCAAGCAGCTCACAACAAAGAACCACATACAGTGCCACATGTAAGGCTGAGTGGGCATCAGGAATAGCCTCTTTCGAATAGAAACAGAGCAACCATTACAGATCAGATACATTGTCATGCAGCCACACGCATGCCTCTACGCATCCAATGCATCCGCATCACTACTAGGGAACTAGGGAAGATTCTTGTAATTGTAGCCATCAATTTGTTGTTACTGTCTCATTCCAAGGCTAGAAATAATCTGGTTTCGAATCATAACTTTCAACAGTGTAGACCACGAGCCAGACAAGACTATCCCTGAGACACAGAACTTAAACTATCCAAATGACCACTGCTTATTTTCCTGTTGGATATCAATTGAGAAACAAACGAAATAAATATGAGTTGCCTCCGTATCCAAGATACGTAAATATCAACGCCTTCTGTAAAATCATCGCTCCATACAGTCGAATAAGGATCGTCTCTCTCGGCGCGGGTCCAGCCAGGGCCGGAGTAATAAAGAAATCTGCAAGGGAATATCATCCTTCACTTCAACTGGCTAATGGGCTCCAACACTCCTAGTATTTGCCACTTGCCGTGTCCAAGTAGCCGTAGGAGCTGCTTTTTTGGTGGCCATCGACTTGTCTGGGGTGAGCCCCTGTTGCGCCCGACATGAACTTTTCGTCACGTCCGCTCGATCCTGCTCTGTAGTGGTCTTCCTCGCCGGAAGAGGACCCAAAACGAGGGAAGTGTGTCACACCGTCAGGATTCGCAGGATCATGATGTCCAATGCGAGGGCTAGGACCTGGTCGGTTGTCTCCAGTATAGCGCATGCCGCCTTCAGCCCGCCCCTTGTCTGGTGAGAGCATGCCAACCAGTGTCCAAACGGTACCACCAAGGACAACAAGTACATAGACGAGGAGTATACCGGTAGAGATAAGAGCGTCTTGAACTAGCTTACCGTGAAGCCAGTCTGTCACTGCCTTGACAGCCCCCGTGACTTCATCAGTAGTGGCGGATGACGGGGATGCCAGGAACGTGTTAAGCTCTGAGTCACCTTTGACCGAGTCCTTCGCACCCTCACTGAAGGTATTGTTTTCGAATAGTGGGAAGTTGACATGGGCGTGGTCATGGACCCAAGTGAGTCCCTTTTGTACGTTCTCGATCTTGCTGCCGACAACACAGTAGAGAACTGTCTTGATGGGTTTGAGGAGAATCGTTCCGTTGAAGACAGTGTTGAGTCCTTCATTCATGGTATCAACGAATGTAGTGAGCGTGTCGTTGACGGCATCTGTGGCGTTAGTGACATAGCCAAGGACGTCGTTGTTGATTTCATTATTGAAGCTAGTGATCACACCGTTGGCATCATGGGCCCATTCGGCAGAAACACCTTCGAGATTATGAACAACGTCGTCGGCAAATGCGCCGACTTGATTTGCGAGAGCAGGAACTTCGTCTCGGATAGCTCGGAGTAGAAGCCACTGGCAGAAGCAAGAGAAGAATCCGGCGATCGCGAGGGACAGGATAAACAGTGCCGGTACAGAGGTTGCATAGGCGATAAGCCACCGCACAAGAATTTGTCGCTTGCCCTTAAAGCGCGAAGCAATCTTGATGCCGATGGTCGCCGTCATGGGTCGAGATGCAATGTAGATAATGTCCATGGGGTCATGCGCATTTTGCTCGATAAGACGCGCATGCTGTCGTTGTCGTCGCCAGCGTCGGATCTCAAGCCAAGCCATGGGGATTATGGCTGCCAAAGCAAGGATGATGAGCACAGCGATGAAGATGGTTCGAGCCTTGGCGATGAGCGCATACAGGTTGGCGAAGAAATCGTTGAGGGCGGAGTTTTCAGAGCAGAAGGTCAACTGCTTCTTTTGCGCGAGAGGGAACGCATTCCGGTCGAACTTGTAGTTGCCGTATGTGTCATTGAGAGCCTTTCGGACAAAGTTGAATGGGATTGAAATGGCCTGCTCCGTCAGGTTCTGAACTTCTCGGAAATCAGGGAGATCAGTTTCCAGTTTGCGAACATCTTTGACGAAATCTTCGGATTTGATATCAAAGTCCTTGAGTTCTTTGACAGGACTGGAGAAGTTGACCTTTGGGATATTGGGTACCAGGTCGCCAAAGACAGAATCTTCAATCCCCTTTGTGACCTTGTTAATGCCATCTTCGAGTTCCTTAGAGATGCTCTCTATCTTGTCAGTGGCCTTGTCAATCACAGAGTTGAACTTTTTGGTGGCTCCTTCAGTGACATCGGCGACAACATCCAGACTGCCGTGAACCATAGCAGTAATCAGGCACACGTATGTGGCAGTGAGGAAGTTGATGTAGAAAATTATCATGCTCTTGATGCCCACAAGAACGAGGTCGAGCAAGTACACCATAGCATCAACTGACTTTTCG
The DNA here is from genome assembly GCA_012932025.1 of Fusarium austroafricanum. Classification (NCBI taxonomy): domain Eukaryota; kingdom Fungi; phylum Ascomycota; class Sordariomycetes; order Hypocreales; family Nectriaceae; genus Fusarium; species Fusarium austroafricanum. The sequence goes on along the minus strand of JAADJG010000079.1, from coordinate 19,954 downwards.
ATTCCAGAGGCGGCGAGTTCGTTAACACCTCTAGACAGGTAATGAGGCATAGAGGCCATAGCGCTGCCAACATCTTCGACTTTGGTACAGGCAGAGAGGGCTTTGACTTTGGCATTTCCGACGTTTTCGTTGAGGTCCACGATGAGGATCAGGACTCGGACAAGGACAAGTATGAGAAGAATTGTCCAGCGATTCATCCATATTTGAGATAGTCTTGCTCGGAGGCTGAGGTAGGGAGTAACGTTTGGAGCAGTATCGGCACGAGCTTCTTGAACTTTCTGCATCTCATTCATTTCGAATGATTCCGACCGAAGGGAATTGGGAACAGCCGGGTAGACCGGTGGGTCGTCGTTTTGTTTCCGCGAGAACATCTTGAATCTATGGGTGTTGGTATATGTAGACAATCAAGTTTTTTTTTTTTAAGTTGTATAAGAGTAAAAAGGTGAAAATGTAAAGTTGACCAAGCTCAGGTTGGGATGCGAGGATGATTTACACGAAGAAAGGACAATGATTAATTATTGAAAGAACCCAAGGTCAACAGATGAAAGAAAATGGGACAAAGGAAATGACGGCCGTAAACAAAAGATTTCCAGTCTACCGTCTATGATTCATGTTGGTTGTTTGGGGTTGGAATGCGATTGTGTATAAGTTAAAGAATAGGGTCGAACAATAAAACAATAGGAGGGGAACAACAACAATAAGAGAGGATGGTTGAGAAAGCTTTGACGCAACATACCTGATTCACTCCACAAATAGAGTATCCAATGAATAACAAATCCCAATAGAAATCAGCTGGTAATAGAAACGCCTTCCTTCGGGTTCCTGGATCGTTCCGGCGGCAGCGCTTAGAGTATGAGAATGAGGTTGGATTGAGTGAGCTAAGCGCCGGCCTATACCAGTGGCCAGTCACGATGCCAGTAAAGGCCTGAACACAAACGGTTCCGAAACTGAGCCAAGAGTGAATGGTCCGTTTGGAAATTGAGGTAGCGTTCGTAAAAGATCTAAAGCTGAGGCTTGAGTTGAGTTGAGTGTGCGTTTGGGCTAATGGTGCGAGGTTGTTTGTCTTGTCGCTTTGAGTGGCCCAGCCGCCCCAAGCATGGGTTGGATGTTATAAGTCGCTCCGAATACGTAGTTCAGGGACGAGCTTGCACAATGAGCAAGGTACTTCGTTTGCAATATCACAGCATCAACTACAGCAGCCTCCAAGTGAATGGGGTGCGATGCGAGTTGAGGTATAGATATATAGTGACTCACGCAGAGCGCAAGGGGAACACCGTGGAGCGACAAGGTGAGTGGTGCCCAACATTCCAAACCTCCCCATCAGTTGGAGGCGACGAGGATAGGGATTTATCTGATAGGAAGACAGCACAACTTGGTAGTCCAAGTGGGTGACGCCATTGCAAGCTGGTTCTCAAGAAGCCCTAGCCTAGCTTGTCCATGAGCACAGTGGAGGAGGCTCTGACTGATTCCGATATGCTGGCTAATTGCTTCTGTAACTGTGCCGTAGAGACCCATCGTGTACTGTAAATCACTGGAAAAGCAGGGTCTTCCGAGAAACGGTTTCAAATGGCCATGATCATCACCAGAAAATGTTTTGGTGGTGAATGTTTTCCAGGTAGTGAACTAGGATGTCGTGGTAGAGTGCCAGGGCTGACAGCCAATCAGACCTCCAAACAAGGTCTTTTCACCGTTACGGTCCCTGGACCCCGGTGAAGAGCTTCCCCGAATAGGTCTAAGGGTCTTTGTTCAGGGCCTCTGTCGACAGGGGTTCACATGGTTGGTAACCGCTGATCTCATCCAAAGAAATTGCCACTTGATGAGTTGTAGTTGAAACAGGATTTTCTGGAAAGAGTCACGGGTTGGCTGGATTTGTTTCTGATCGTCTTCTTGCATATTCTGAAACTTGGTCAGCGGTGAAGTGAGCAGGTGAGTCGTTAAGAGATAAGTTTTTACTGTCAAAGCACTTTAGCCCGGACACCTGTTAAGATGGGCTGAAGGGTATGATGTCATTGGCGGGGTTGTTCATCGCTCTGGGCTCATGAAGTTGTGTGATTGCAACCCGATGAAAGGTACAGTAACAAGTAGTTCCTCTCATCTCGTAAATATGCTCAAAATAGAGATCGAGCTTTTAATCTTACGAAGCGCCTTGTGTATCGAACCACCGGAAAGTGGTCGCGACTTGGTCGTTCCAGTGTAAAATGATTTGCTACGGTTACAGCCGCTGGCAGCCATTTTGGCGCGTAGTGAAACAGAGCCCACTGGACAGACGAAAAGTCTATGCGATGTTCCGCCCAACCATCTCGGGAGAGCTTAAAATAAACAACATTCCTTTGTTGACAGAAAACTTCGATTGAAGATGTCATTTGGGAATTGCGATGTAGACACTCGCTTGCTCAACAAAACGCCGCCGCCGTATGCATGCTGACAACATCCAGTTCCTGAGACGGGTTGCGATAGACGGGTACCTGCTCACTGTGAAAGAGATAAGAGGACAGGCAGCACGCGAGCAAGCTTTACCCTCCATACCTACTTGGAATTGCTATCGAATGACTCTCTGTTGTGTTGCTCAACGTATGGACGACGGCTTGTGCATGGTGAGAACTCGGATCGCGACATGACATAATCGAGCGAGCTTAGTATCAATAACATCGAATATTGCTATAAAGCTCTTTTATAATCAGAGTGAGAACTGCTTATTTATCTGATTCTCGCGCAGTTTCTGTATCTTGTCTCTCACAAACTCACCCGTGCTGGCATAGTGTCTCTACCTAGGTAAGACAACAAGTGTGTTACCCTGCAGTCATAGATGTGCATATCTGACGCGCGGGGTACATGCGCATACCGTCTCCGAATCATTCCTCAACACCATCGTGTTGTCTTCATACATAGACTGCAATCATAGATATTTGCTTTCAATCTTCCGTACAAGAGCGACAGCAATCATGACTGCCGCAGTATCTGACCAACAGGCTACTGACCTGAGCAAACAATATGACACCCCCCTCGGCCTCGCTCACTCAACTATGCAAGTCCTCAAGGACAGAATCAAGCTCCACTATGACCTTGCAAGTGACTATTACTTGAGTTTGTGGTGCGTGAAGCTCCTTATCACACCTCAAGAGGCTTCAATCGCTGATCTACTGGCCTACTAGGGGCGAACATATACATCATGGATACTGGCCAACCCCAGAGTCTGAAGCTACTCAGACAAAGGAGGAAGCCCAGGTGGATCTCATTCAGTTACTCCTTGACGCCTCGAAAGTGCCGCCCAACAGCTCCGTTCTCGATGTTGGATGTGGAATTGGTGGGACATCTCGATATCTCGCATCTAAGCATGGTAGCTCTGTTACTGGTATCACTATCTCCACCAAACAAGTCGAAATCGCAGACCGACTGGCCAAATCTGCTATCGAAGATGTATCTTTGCCCTCGTCTGAGGTGTCAGATGGCCATGGTTTCACCAAACTCGGTGAAGGAAAAGTCAAATTTCTCGAGCTCGATGCCGAGAAGATGGGTGAATACTTCAGCGACCAACAGGGGACTTTTGACGCTGTATGGATCAGTGAAGCTCTCAGTCACTTCCCGAATAAGGCATTGTTCTTCGAGAACGTAATGAAAGTCCTCAGGCCTGGGGGGAAATTGGTGTTGGCGGATTGGTTCAAGGCTGAAGATCTAGACGACACCACTTTCACCAACGATATCAAGCCCATTGAAGGTAAGTTGCACGTGAGATATTCGTATCCACAGAAGTTAAATAGAGTGCAGATGGCATGCTTCTCCCGCCCCTCTGTACCCAGCAAGACTACGTCGATCTGGCGAAACAGGCCGGGCTTAAGGTTTTCTCTGAACCAAAGGACATCAGCCAGCAGGTTCGAAAGACATGGTATGGACGTCCTGAATCACGTTTTAAATTTGAACTCACAGTCTTTCAGGGATATTACCTGGTCACTTGTACAGAACCCATCTCTTTGGGCATTTGCATTTACCCAGGGTCGTGACGGTATTGCTTTCTTGCAGTCATTCCGCGCAATGAGACGGGGGTATGCTAACGGATCGTTTCGCTACGCTGTCATGGCGTTCCAGAAGGAGACAGCATAATGCCAACACGTGGACAATCGTGCCATCTTCATAGACCTTTATAGCCGGCTGACCTAAGGTACCTAATAGATCTCCCTGGCATATGATCATTGCAGACCTCTTTGCCAAAGGACTCGTCTCAAATGTAAGAAGACTGGCTTTTGTGATACTTTGAGGTTACCAAGATAGATATTCTACAAGATTAAGGAAAGGGTCAAAAGGTATTAAGAAGCTTGTATAAGGCATATGCGAGTGGCCAAGCTTTGTAGCTAAAACTCTCCTTGATTTATTCTAGGTGAGTATAAACGTAGTTCTGCCTGGCGATTTTCTTGTGGGTCAAGGCATAAATTAAGATGTTGTCAGACAAAGTCTGTCAGGCACATGGCGTGCTGAGGTTCACGTTCACGAATCCAACTTGGTAGTTAATCAGGTGATTGCGACAGCTGCCTAATCTTCGTTCTCGTGGTTTGGGAATCCACCTGAGCATGATTGAACCATGAGATATAACGGGACTTATTGAAATTGCTTCTCAGCCAGGGTATTCGGACACTGGAGGGAAAGGGTCACTGATCAAAATAGACCTGAAATTATTCAGAAGATGGTGAAAAGACACTTCGGACCGTAGATGCATTACCAGACTTAGGAAGCAAAGCAGTGGAGTTGCCAGAAAGAGCAGGTGCTCTATTGGGGGGTCTGAAGTACGGACTCAAAAGATAACATGAACATAACCAGTGCCCATCGAATATTCACCCAAACACGACCGTAACGCCTTCATCATTCTCGACGTGGCCCAGAGAGCCGATTTCGCATAGCTTGCTCTTACGCATCACCAAAGGTGTTCTCGCCGGAGTAAGTGATGTAAAGGAAACTATAGTTCATGTCAGCAACTCGCCTTCTCGAACTTTTGTAGATAAAACGTACCCGTCCTCGTCCTTATGTTCCTCGTAAATGCTGCTCATTAGGGCAGCCGTTGGAGGGAGAACCTCGTCGACGAAGATGAAGATGGCCTTCTCGGGAGAGAGCTTGATTCGCTTGCGGATGACGTAGACGAACTGGCCGACGGTCAAATCGGCGGGGACGAGGTACTTCTTCTTGTCGATGGTCGCGATGTCGCTCTTCTCGACCTTTTCGCAGATAACCTATTGTAATATGTTAGTTGATTGCCAATACGTGCAAAAATAAACAGAATAAGGCGGTCACTGCACAGCTGCACGCGCCCGCCATTCTCTCACAACCAAGTTGGAGAAACTGTTGGAGCCCAAATAAAAATGTCTCCGCAAATTACATACCGGAATACGGTCAGAGTATTTCTGCCGAATGCGCTCGGCCTCAGCCTTGCGCTTCTCGAAAGGATGCTCGTCCTTGAACTTGCTGCGCATGTTGACAGTGGTGGTTGATAAGATGGGGAGGCGGTAAGTGTGTTATCGGGAGTGGAATCTGGCAGTCGAGATGGCTGGTTTGAGGCAGCGGAAATTTCGGGAGAGAATGAAAAGGGAAAATGGAAGATGGAGTCGACGATAAAAAGATAAAGTAGCAAAAGGGTTTAGGTTACGATCTGCTTGCGTCAGGCAGCAGAAGAATGAGGAAGAACAGAGCAGAGCAGAGTCACAGAAGGTGGCACTGACACTGGCACAGTACAGATAAGCGGTCGGCCAAAGGCAGCGAGGCGCAGACTGACTCTGACTGCAAGGAGGGAAGGTACAGGGCAGGCGGCACACTCACTGAATGGCGGACAGCAAGTGGCAGGAGGACAGGCAGTGATGGGGAGAGACAGGTGCGGGGCAAAGGGCTAAACTATAAATGGCCTAGACCCATCATGCTCGGTGAACCACAAGAGGCCCCGCGAGGCAAACAATGGCGGGGAAACAGCAAGTCACGTCGCACTGTATCGTCACAGGGTCGAGGATTGTGAGTGAATCTTACAGACATGGAAGGCAATCACTTGAAGCGAGTTTCATTAATGCCAGTCATTTGGTTAATATGGAAAAGAGATCAAGGATCCATCACCCACCAGGATCCGAGTAACTGGCAACGATAGAGTGGTTTTAAGGTACAGCGATTAACTACTTATCCGGGATAGGATTAGACCGATGCAGCCTAAGTAGCTCACGATGCAAACGCCGCCCGGGTCTATCAGCTCTGATGCTGTAAATGACAAATTGGGTTACCGATCCAGAGATGCCAGTGAGCCAGGAATCAATGACGAGCTAATAATAGGTACATTAGTTAGTAATTCGAGACTCAGAAAGCTACTACTCGCACTATACCTACCTACCTAGGTAACATGGCTGGTTGGAAAAACGTTGTCTCAAGGTCTTCGAAACTGTGATGTCTGACTGGTGCAACGAATAAAGTCTAGTAGTCTTGGTAGATAAAGTTCCTCACCACAAACATGCCCTCGACATATGTATACGCATATCTTTGCTTGCTTCATGTAAGTGGATTGAAGGCATGGTGGAGCATCTGCTTGATAGTATATGTCACTGAGTTGGTGTTTGTGTAAACTACAAACTCTAGTGATTCAATTTGCCTTCCTATGGATGGAAAGGTCTAGTCAGGAACAGTGGAAGTTTTGGTTTCTTCGCTGGCAGAATGGCCAACGCCACTTTATCAGTTATCGTTCTTGATGACTACAGGGACGCAGAGTTGGCAGTTTTGACAAGCGAAGCCCTCCCTGTCAGCCACGCTGCAGCAAACATGTTATATCACGAGAGAAATCATGCTTGTTGTTCAAATTTTCCAACACATAATGATTATGTCATAATCCTACTGACATCTTGAAATACAATCGCCCGGAGAAGCTCTCAACAAGTTGTAGCAGAAGAAGGAGCTACAGTGGTCTAGTACCCCCGAGTGGTGCGTTGCTTGTGACCGCCCTCGGCACCGGCCGGCCACCGGAGTCGAGAGGGTCAGGTCCCGCTCCACACGTACAAGTTAGTCCCTTAGCTTCTGTAACCAATTGCCGAACATTCGATTCTTACTATCATACGTACCTCAAACTAAAAACTCTCTGCCACCATCCTGGCCTTATCCTCCAAGTGGCCTCATCCGAAACGCCTGATCGTCGTATCCTTTTTGTCCCTCTTTCTGTATTCGTTCTCGGCCTTGGGCCTTGTTTGCCGCTACCTCTTCCCGGGTCCGAGGGTTGCATTGCGTTGCTTGCTTCAAATATATAATATCTATCATGGCTGCCAGACGGTCATCCCAGCGCCTTGCTGCGTTCCTTGCATCTCCTTCCGCACGCTTCCCAAGAACTCAATTCGCTTCTACGAGACGCTGGCTGTCTAGTTCTGCCGGTCCTAAAGCTTCACGAACTACTTACTCCAACTGCTCCCCGCTGTGGCTCGCTGCTGTCGCCCTTGGTGCAATCGCCCCCGTAGCCTACAAGATGGTGAATATACTTCTCCTTGGTCAATTGCAAGCTCAATCGCTGACTCTATTACTACCAGGCCGACATCGAACCTATTAGGGCCGACCCCTCCACCCTCGCCGACCGCGATGCCCAGAAGAAGCGCGAGTCGGGCGTCAACGAGGACTCGCCTATGCGCCTACGCATGGAAAAGTTTATTCGGGAGCAGCAAGCTCTGATCGTCGCTGAGCTCGAGAGAGTTGACGGCAAAAAGTTCCGCAAGGATGAGTGGGAACGCCCCAATGGCGGCGGTGGCACTACCTGTGTTCTTCAAGAGGGCAATGTCTTTGAGAAGGCTGGCCTTGGTGTGAGTGTTGTTTACGGCTCGCTCCCCAAGCCTGCCATCGAGAAGATGCGCGCCAACCACAAGACTATGGACCCCAGCCTTGAGTCGATCGATTTCTTCGCTGCAGGCCTCAGCATGGTCTTGCACCCTTACAACCCTATGGCTCCTACGGTGCACCTTAACTACCGATACTTTGAGACAGCCAACCCTGACGGTACATCTCAAGCTTGGTGGTTCGGTGGCGGCTGCGACTTGACACCTTCGTACCTCTTCGATGAGGATGCCATTCACTTCCATAAGACGATCAAGACCGCTTGTGACGCCCACGACAAGGACTACTACCCACGTTTCAAGAAGTGGTGCGACGAGTACTTTTACAACAAACACCGAGGCGAGGCCCGTGGTATTGGTGGCATCTTCTTTGACGACCTCGATGAGACCGAACGCGATGCCGAGAACACTTTCTCCTTTGTCCAGGACTGCCTCAAGGCTTTCCTCCCCTCTTACATCCCAATCATCGAGAAGCGAAAGGACATGCCCTACACCGAGGCGGAGAAGGACTGGCAGCAGCTGCGACGTGGCAAGTACGTCGAGTTCAATCTGGTGCACGATCGCGGTACGGCCTTTGGCCTGAACACCCCTGGATCAAGGGTTGAGAGTATTCTCATGAGCTTGCCGTTGACGGCCGGCTGGAAGTACATGCATGAGCCCGAGCCTAAGAGCAGGGAGCAGCGCCTGGTAGATGTCCTCAAGGACCCCAAGGAGTGGGTTTGAGATATAAAGATCCGATCTAAGTGGCGAAAAGGATTTGTGTGGAAACATGAAGTTGAGCGATTGTTTAGTGTATCATATGTGAGAATCATAGATGGAGACACCCAGGGCGGTGCAGGCAGGCTACATAGTACAAAAGACGGACGATATGTCCGATATGACAATATTACAAAAATCAATATAATTCATATAATTCATGAAATAGCTCGTTACAAAGATGACTTGTGTAATAGTGAAACTGTTTTTAGATGCAATCTTTTGGCTGTCTGCGAACCAGGTAGTACTATCGCCTCCCACCTCAGCCTGGAGACTGGCTTCTTCTTTCAGCATCCATCGAACCATGCAACCATATTCATCACCTTCATGGCAATGGAGCCTCTCCCCTCCCATCGCCAGTTGATTACAGCTCTCATAAGTTCTGTCTCCAATATCGCGCCATCAAACACCACCGACGACATATCATCAGCACAGTCACTTCGGGCTACTCAACTACCCACATTATCACCTTTACAAGCCATTTCTCTCTCCCAGCGGCCCTTGTTGTTAACTCTCCATGTACTATTCCCGAACCTTTTACTTCCTGCACTAGATCTCCTCGACCGGGGTCTCGTCACCAGGCTAGTACGCAACCAGGAGCTTCAGGATGCAAGCCCATCAGATAAAATAAAGAACGACGTATTTCTCGTTCGCTCTCTCGCAACAACTCTTTCGCGCCGCATTCGCGACGTCAGCCTCTCGTCAAAACGCTACGTTATACATCTCGATGCGTGGAACTGTTCATGTCCGAGCTTCGCATTAGATGCTTTCCCTAGTTATCCTGCACCAACAACAAATCAAGCGCAGCACGCATCAACGCCAGATGTGGAGTGGTCTTTCGGGGGCGTGAGTCTGGGTTTACGGGGAGACGCACCGCCATGCTGTAAACATCTACTCGCCTGCTTGCTCGTGGATAAGTGGCCAGAAATGCTTGGCACATATGTTGAGGAGCGAGTTGTTTCAAGAGATGACATGGCTGGTATTGTTGTGGACTTGTAAATATGGGGTCGTCATAGTAGTACCTTAAGACTCGCCTCTTCAAGACGTGTCTGGTACGTATTATCCTCGCTCCGTCCTCTAATAATCCAGTTTGATATGATCAATGTACAAAGGCGCGTCTGCCTTAACCTTTGGCCAAGATATCGCCGTGGTTCCCCCCCGCCAGACGCCAAAGAACCCCAGCCCAAGTCTAGTTCATCTGCTAGGTCTTTTGTCTCCGTTCCTTATTTCTTAGTCTCCTTGTTCTCCTTGTCCTTCTCAGCGCCTTCCTTAGACTCGCTGTTCGAACCGTTGGCACCCTCCTTCTTCTCGTCCTTGCCATTGATCTCTTCCTTCTTGGCCTCCTTCTCCTCCTGCTGTTGTCTATTCTGGATCTTGTTCTCAATAAGATCATGGAATGCTGTGATGGCGCGGATCAGACTGCTCAGGTAAATAGCCATGAGCTGGTCATTGGTCTTGACGCTCATCGCATATGCCAGCTCACCACCTCCAGACTTGCCATCTCCTTCAGGCGTTGAGAGGTTGGGCAGAAGGTTGAAAACATCTTGTAAGTTTCCGAGAATTGCATGGTTGACGGGTAGTTGTTTGTCGAGGACTTTCTGGAGGTATGTACCGATATCTCGAAGGCGCAGGTGCAGGCCCTGAAGCGATTGCAGCTGGTTTGTGACTCGCGTGGACAGTGTTCCGGCGGCCACATCGCGGATATCTCTTAACAGGTGCTCGACACCAATCTCTTCTGCTTCCTCAGCCTCGATAACGGAAGGGGTGTGGACAAATGTTCGGGCAGTAGTTGTGCCGTCCTAGGAGAGTTAGTGTCGGACTAGATAGTTGCTGTAGTGCGGCGAAACAACATACATCTTTGATCTCGTCAACAGCAAAGTAGGCATCTGTAGGAACCCCCGATTCCTTGGGCTGAACATCAACAATGACGAGAAGGGGGTTGGGTGTGTAACGCTTGAAGAGTTCGTTGATCTCCAAATCGGATGCGCGCAACTTGGGACCCGTGTGGTACCATCCTATGAGCTTCTCTCGAGCGTTGACCTTCTTGAACATGTCGTTCATCGACTCGACGTAGTTGTGGTCAATGAACCATACTGAAGGGTCCTTGTCGTCCTCCTCGAAAGGAACTGTATCATTGTAAGCGCCGCCCAACCGTCTCATGACACTAGGATGACAAACCAGCAAAACTGTTTGAAACTCTCACGTCGTTTCCATCATTTTGTCCCAGAAGAACACCCACTACTCGTCGCTTTGTCTTGGTGGAAACGGTTCGGTTGTAGTGGTCAACGGCGGAAAGAAGGACGAGGGGCGCAACAGTGACGTTTCGAGTAACGAGGGAGAGGGTTTCTGCGGTTGTGGTAGGCATCGTTGCTTCGTCGATGTGTATCTATAACGACGGATGCTGGTCTGGGGAGAGGAAAGAATTAATCCGCTATTGGTAGTGTGGGCGCGGCGAAGTTGAAGGCTGAGTTGTGGTATTGATGCAGCGATCAATTGTGGCCGCACGTACGTAGTCTTGAGGCTGCCTTCTTGGGGAAGCTTAGCTCCCGATTGGGCCAGGCACCTTGGAGATTCAAGCTTAAGCCTTGCGGTGCCACATCACGTGCAATGTGCCACACTTGGTAATCCAGCCACATCTCAAGCTCTCAGCGGTATCGCACCTAATAAATAGTTGAAAGCACAGGCCGTAAAAATGAACAACAGCATCTGATCTCTAATTGGATCTAGTGAAGAAGCAGTGTAGCGTTGCTTTTTTGTTGGCAGCATTTTACTGACATCATCGGCAGATTGAAGTTTGGTGGACATAGAGCTTCAGTTCGTAGGTACAGTGGTCAAAATGGCTAACAATGGCCCAGAGAGGATATGTTTACACACACAACTTCTTCGTGGTGGAGGCCATTCTGAATTAATGAATCCACGTTGGAGTACTAATCAATTCAAGCCATAGCGCAGCTGAGGTTTTCCCCTTTGGGCAAGCGACATGATGGTGATGAGATTGGCGCCCACATGGGCCTCGGTGCGAACCGGAATACGGCAATAAGGATGAAATTGAAGACAGGAAAGCATTGAGAAAAAGCAGGGTTCAGTACGAAATTGTATAAGTACGATATGTGGTCAAGATAAACTCTAGCCTTGGCTTCGGTATATCTATCTATAAGGGAGCGGAAAGATGGAGGCTAGCATGTCATTACCGGCTACTAACACACCTACAGCCATAGGTGGGTGCAAGCGTTGAGTTGCGAGAGTGCCATGTCACTCCCCTTGAATAGCTGCAGACCGAGGTGTGGCCGGCTGTGAGAAATGAAATGTTAAGATAAGTATTATTGAATCAAACTTGTTGAACCGGCGGGGATACATCGGATCAAGGGGGCTGTGGCACCTGATTCTTTGAACCTCGGTCCTGGTGACCGAATAGACTTCGTTACAACTGGCAATACAATGCTAAAGTGACCTGCCGCCATTGGCTTCGGTCTTTTACGGTTATAACATCTTGGAACATAGTGGGATGAGGCAAGACGGACAGGTTCCGGATACGGCTGTCGTTGGAGGTGTTTGTGAACTACCCTAGGTTGGCACCTATATACAGAGCTTTTGTGATGAATGGAGATGAAAGACTGATCAAGCTCAGATGACAACGGTGCTTTGAGGTTGAACGAATTTGGGTGATTGCGGTGAATAATATGGGCACGAGATGTCCTCATCGTATTCGAATATATATATCAAGCAATATTATTATTATTAGAGCTTGGTCGTGTCACGAACAGGTGGTGGTATCTGTAGCGCCGCAGCTGCACCGAGTACCTTGTATTATCTATCTAGCTGAGGCCTGTGATTGAGAGCTAAGTTGCTTTTGGTGTGTTGACGTGAGCCCTGAAAACGTCACACCTAGAAATAACGGTATTCTGTGTCCAAAGTTCTGGTTATGTACTAAGTACTGTCGACTCTTTCTTGTTTGGCAACTGTAATATAGATAACTGGCAATATTTCATATCTCTACCTAGTAGGTAGGCACTCATACTGCCGATATAGGTAGACAGAAAAGCCACGATTACAGCAAACAAGGCCAAGGTGCATCCCCAGCAGGTCCATTACAGGGGTGTACCCCCATCATCATCTCTCCAGCAGAAACGGCCCCATTCAACCAATCACAGCTCGTTAAAGCTCCCCCCCAAACCTCCCGTCCTCCGGCTACGCACTCAAGATTTCCCTGTCTTAACTTTGTTCCTCGCTTTTTTCTCTCTCTTCTTCCACTTCGACTCTCTCAGCCTCGCACCAAAGAACAAAGCCCCTCGTCAATTCTGCCTTTGCTTCTCTGGATCTCCCAAGATCTTTGTCAATTGCCCGCCACAACAAGTTCCAGTTCCAATTCCACCTTCCGCAACCGCAATAATGGGTTTCATTGAGGACGAGCTCAAGCAGCTCAAGGATGTCATTAGCACCATCGACACACGCATTAAGAAGCTCGAGGCGCGAGCTACTGGTGGTCCCATCTCTACTGAGGAGATCCGAATGATCCTCATCGGTCCCCCTGGTGCTGGTGAGCATTTTTGCGGCGCAGATGCTGGTCTTGTGCTATTCTAACGATGCTTCATAGGAAAGGGAACCCAGGCCCCCAAGATCAAGGAGCGCTTCTCCTGCTGCCACCTGGTATGTTAATTCGCGTCGCAAAACCTTGAAATAAAGGCTCGGCTTTCTAACATGTCTTTTCACGTTGCGCAGGCTACCGGTGACATGCTGCGATCTCAGGTCGCTAAGAAGACCCCTCTCGGTGTCGAGGCCAAGAAGATCATGGATGCGGGTGGTCTTGTCAGTGACGACATCATGATTGGCATGATTAAAGAGGAGCTCAACAGCAACAAGGAGTGCCAGGGCGGGTGAGTTGCGTTTTCCAGGATTTTTTGGGGCTCCTTACAAATGTTTGGATTGGAGCCCTTAAATCTCAATCCTACACCGACGTGATCACCGAATGGGGATACTAATAATTCGCGCTTCAGTTTCATCCTCGACGGTTTCCCTCGAACTGTCCCCCAGGCTCAGGGTCTCGATGCCATGCTCGCAGAGCGAAAGCAGACGCTACAGCACGCCGTTGAGCTCCAGATCGACGACTCTCTGCTCGTTGCCCGTATTACAGGTCGATTAGTTCACCCCGCTTCCGGCCGCTCATACCACACCACCTTCAACCCTCCCAAGGAGTACATGAAAGATGACATTACTGGCGAGCCTCTTATCCAGCGAAGTGACGACAACGCCGAGGCTCTCAAGAAGCGTCTTGTTACCTACCACAAGCAGACCGCCCCTGTTGTAGGCTACTACAAGAAGACTGGTATCTGGAGCGGTCTCGACGCCAGCCAAGAACCCGGTCAAGTGTGGAAGAATATGCTCAAGGTTCTTCACGATAAGCGAGCTTAAACGCTGCCCGGAGTGGCAGGCTGGCCACAAGACGAATGCTGAGTGAAAATAAAGCCAGCTCGTCTTGGATATATGAACGGTATGAACTGTAAACTGGGGAGGCGAAAAGAAGAGCGGAGAGTCTCATCCTCCAGGCCGAAGAGGCGTTAAAAGGTAGAGGGTTTGTCTGCGGTCTTGTGGCCATGTGTGGAAAAAGCTACCTACTTTGGACGACGATTAGCCATGTATCAAAATGTCTGTTTACCATAGTTTCCAACCAACAGAAAGTTGGCTTTCGAAGCGTTAACTATTCATACGGGTTCGTCTGATTGCAGCGACATTGAATGTCGAGTGCATATCTCATTATTGATGTACTTCATCGTCTTTGTCTGGAACATCTAGACAAGCGTTCCATAAGCAATGGCCTCCATACCTTTCAAATGAGATCTCATGATATCTATCGTCTTAGGCAACTTAAACTCATCAAACTGCGACTCTGCAATTTTCAGCTAGAGTCTCTATTGAACCGTACAGAGTCCTACGGGACTCCTCGGCATAACATCTATGTTAATGATATCGCAAAAAGCATTCTGTTTGAATGCAGCAATTCTCCTCCCAGCCACCAGTCTACCAAGCAAATACGCCCGTTTAAGAAACTCCCCAAGCTCCCTCGCCATGCTTCAAAGGGACAAATCAAGAAAGAGGAAAATGCGATGCCCTGGGTTTCCAAGGCGATCTTGGACAATTATAAGAATGTCGGATCAAGAAAGAATCAAGGAACAATCTTGAGTGCCGGATAAGGTAAGCCAGTTTGGGTGGAAGTGAATACGTCGAGAGGGACTGGCGTTTGGTAAGGAGGAGTTATGTCACACAACTGGAGAGCGTAATTCGTTGAGTCTTATCATAAAAATGCAAAGGTTTTCTCACCCCGCGAGTACCTATCGCTTCGGGGTCGCTGACAGGGGAAGGTCAGTAGAGGTAGAGCGAGTCGCGGAAGCGCAACTGACCATTGACCATCTGCCTCTGCTTGTTAAGCCAGCTCCGCGGAGCCTCGTGCCGCCGCTGCAAAACAACATGGTTGCTCTGCAGCCGGCTCGTAAGATCATACCATGCTGTTGCAATGAGGGCGTTCTCTCTTTCGAGGTTCCGGATGATTTGATCGCTTGCGGCCTTGGGTCACGGATAATCAGCAACGATTTCAGTCACGAGAAAGAATACACGATTTGAACGAATGAGGTTAATATATGTATATGAAGTAAAACGTACCTTTTGCGCAGCCACTGCCTCCCCATCGTGCGCAGCCTTGAGCTTACGCTGCAGGTCGATTCTGTCCGTTTCTGATCGTTCCAGTTGCTAGCGAAATCTAGTCAGCCAACTAACTCCATCTACAAGGCGATTTGGGCTGGAGTGTATCAATAGTTCACGAGTTCCCCTCGCTTGAGAGGAAGCTTGGGTTGGTGTACATGGGAGGGTTTAGGTATTTCAATCTCAAGGGGTAGCGTTGGTAATGGATCGGTCTCATCATGTGCCGGTGTTAGATTTGACGGCCAAACAGCATCGTCTTCCAGCGACGAGTTGTCGTCATATTCCGAGGCCACCTGGTCTTCCCCATCTCCATTGACAATTGCATCAAAAAAGGGACTCACCTCGCGGATTTCTCTGAGACGGGCGCGTAGCTTTTCAATCAATTCGCCCTTCTTGCTAGGATCAGGTGTATCGCCTTCACTATTGATGTCTTGTAGCTCCCGGCCTTCTTCAACCTCCTTGCGCAACTTATCCTTGGCAAGGAGAGCCTCGATAAGCTGAGTCTGTTGCGCCTCTCGCTCTGCAGTGGTATAGCTAAGCTGCTCTCGTGTATAGTCGAGCTCAGACTTGAGAGATGAAATGATAGTTACATCTGTGGACTTAAGTTCGTTAAGAGCATCAGCACCCTCTTTGTCAAGAGCTGAGAGCTGGGCCTTGGCAACAAGAAGTTCGCGCCCTTGGTCAGCCACCTGAGCAGAGAGATCCTTCTCTCGCTTCTTGGATTGCTCGAGCTCAAACTCGCACTGCAATAGTGACTGCTTGATGTTAAGGAAGGCCTTGGTTCTGTAGTAGTCGGAAGTAAGTATGTGATCTCCATTAGAGGGGGAGGCTTCATCAATTGCGTTGACTAACCCTTCGCCGGTCATATTGTTGATAACAGCCTCCATCTGATCTTGCAACACAGCATGTTTTTCGAAGATATCGTTAAAGTTTTTCTGGAGATGAGCACGTTGTCGTTTCTCTTCGTCCAGTTCCCTGCGGAGCGGGGCGGTATCTCCAGAGCCGACTGTGCTGCGTAGCAAATCGTTCTCAGCCTTTAGGCGGGACAATTCTAGGGGAAGGTTAACTTGGCTAAGCTGTCCATCCTCGGTAGCTGCATCGTTAAGTTCATCTTCGAGATTCGACGCCAGACCCAATGCGCCAGGCGCTGCGCTTTGTACAGTTTCGCCGCTCTCTAGCTGTTCCTGAAGATCCTTGATAAAGTTCTCATCGTGGACTTGTCGAGCCCTCAAACGGATAACTTCATCTTCAAGCGCTGCAATATCCTTCATCAGCTGGTTCTTTTGGCTTCGTTCGTCCCAGAGATGTTGCTCGGACTGTGTAATCATCTTGGTCAACTCATCCTCGGCTTTCCTGGTACGAGCCCCCCTATCCTGGTCATCGCGCAGGATTTTGATCTGATCTTGCAGTTCAGTCTTCTCATACTGAAGGTTTTGCACCTCCTTAACGAGATGCTGCTGGGCCTCGAGTTTCTGCTTATACCGCTCGGCAGTATTGGCTTTCTTCTCAAGATCCTCGGCTTTGTGCTTCCACTCCGTTGCTTGGTCGCGAAGCTCTTCAGCCTCTTTGCATTTTTCGGTCAACTTCTGGACTTCTGCTTCAAGTTGAGACTTGATTCGCTCATCTCTTCGTATCGTTTCCTCATGTCTAGCAATGAGCTCCATCTGGTCATGCACCTGGATCTCTAGGTTCTTGATCATTTCGGCATTGTTAGCACCATCTATAGTGGCCTTTCGTAAAACTTCGAGCTCTCGGTCATTTTTTTCTTTATCAAATCGGAGCTCCTCATGACTTGTTTGAAGGTGATCAAGCCTGGTAATGTAGTCTGAGAGTTGTCTCTTTGTTATTTCAAGTTGTGATCGCAAAGCTGCATTCTGCTCTTCGACGAGTAGGTCAATGTCTCGCGCTTCCATAACAGCGTCAATAGCCTCATCCACGTCATCGTCATTTTGTGAGTTGTTGATGTCCTCTTGAATCGTCTGGATGATTTTCATAATCTCTCCTTGGGTTTGTCTGTCGAGAGCAGTTATCCGGGGAATGTAGCGCTGGGCTTCAGGGCCCAGTACGGCCACTCCAAACATGACAGCCAAGATCTGTAAAAGTTAGCTGCAGGTCTGCTATTAGAGAGAAGGATTTTACCTGACTGATGCCTTGGGCATCGGGATTTTCTGCGATAGCATGGTAGTCGAACTTCTTTGCCTGGCAAGCAAGGTCGGGAACAGCTCGCCGAATGTAGCGGAAGAGACCCTTGTAGATGCTCTGGAGGTTGCGCTTGTTGGTCAGGTACCGGGAGGTATTGGAGTTTGTTTCAAGTGCGGACGTGTCAAAACTAGGATCCAGTTGATGTAGGATTAAGCCAAGGGTAACGCCATCAATGAGGTCCTCGAAAGATTCTACCATCCGTTTCGGCTCGAAGACTCGTTTGATCTGAGGGGTATCTTGGGTCAGACTAGAACTAGAAGACGGTGAAGGTGGTAGTGACTCGTCGAAGACACTTACGGCTTTTATGAGCGCAGCCTGCGCGTTAGGAGTAAAGCCTGGCATGGTCTAGAGTCGCGCGGCCTGGGCCAAATCGTAGTTATTTAAAGCAGTGTATCAGGTTGTCGTTGTCGAGAGTGATAATGATGGTGGGATTGTAGGGAGTTGCGTCGCGTGTCTGAATGCAGGGGTAATGATTTTGGAGGCAGTCGACGGCATGTCGAAAGGAAATCGGAGGTTTTAACAGAAGTCGTTATGAGGACGTCAAGATCTGGCGTTCCATTGTTCAGTGAATGTTGGGTGAATGCTCAGTGCGAACTCAAGGCCAGAGGGAGCATAAAGTAAGTTGTTCTTCAACGTTGCGGCGACGTTGGGCTTGAGCTACGGGCTTATCGATTTGATTTGACAGGGGTGAAGAGTAGGGGCCCACGGGGAGTTGGAATAGCGTGCTTAGCCTGTCATATGGGCCAGAGTTAAAGCAACCAGTAATCAAGCCAAATGCTTTAGGATTGGACAGCAATTTCAATACGCAGGGTTTAACGAAATATCTAGACGCATTGGCTTGACTATTGTTGGCCGCGAGTAATCTGAGCATAGGATGGGGAGCACCTGTCCAGACACCTAGGTGTCTGACTTGAACATCGGGGCATCATCGAGTTCAATGTTGCTGGACGATAATAGTAGATGTGGCGTCGTGGCGCACTCAACGCCAGCCCCAACCAATGTGAGGACCGTCATCTGAGGCATTCTTTGTCGCAGAAGTGTACCGTAATGCACTGTAACAGTTGCGTGGTGCACGGCCTGTAGTTGACTCGAACAGTTGGCATACACAACCGAGAGCAATATTGTTGCTGCAAGCAATGACAATGACGCATTCTCGATATTCCTTTAGTGGGGTATTGCGGTGTGTAAGTGTGGGATGCTCAGGCCAAGAGACATATTGTTCAGCTCATGATTTTACTATCTAGACAAAGCCCCGTAAACTCAGAAGCCGATGAAGTGAACACCTCTGCAGCCACTTTGTGGACAAGGAGTTGTAAAAGCCGCCTGTCAGCAGAATATGGCACC
The DNA here is from genome assembly GCA_012932025.1 of Fusarium austroafricanum. Taxonomy (NCBI): domain Eukaryota; kingdom Fungi; phylum Ascomycota; class Sordariomycetes; order Hypocreales; family Nectriaceae; genus Fusarium; species Fusarium austroafricanum. The sequence continues at coordinate 1,136 of JAADJG010000079.1, read as the reverse complement.
CTAAAGGACTCTGTCACTCCTGGGGCTGATCAATCCTGCCCGGAAATGCCATCTCTGGCCCTCCCATAATGTTTCGGATTGAAGGTCATGATCATATGCTTAATCAATATCACAAGCTAACTCGGATATCATGAAAACAACAAAAGGTCTATTCCACCTTGGGAGGGTTTTGTATGACAATGAACAGATTGAGTTTCGTAACGATTGTTCTCTTCCAGACAATACCAAGGCTCCTATCCTGTAACGCCTAAATCAAGGATATCCATATCCCAAACACTGCCGCGAAAACCGGTCGGCTCATTTCAAGGCATGATGTTGTCCCGTCGTGTTTAAATCATCATTTGCGTATCGCCCCTGGCTTAGCGCAGCGCCTAATCCGTTGTTACAACCTCATCCTTCTCGACGCGGATTTGGTGTTCCTCGTGGTTGACCTGGACAATCTCGAGCGCCTTTTCGGGAGCGATTACGGAGAAGCCCCTAGTGAAGTGGTTAGTATGAAATCGTCATAGTGCCAAAGGCGGAGTATGCGCACTTGATGATGGAATACACATGAGTGATCTTGCCACCAGCCTTGATGAGAGCATTTTTGCACTCGTCGACGATGCGATCGGGGGTGGACTCGTCTTCGAACCAGACAATAGCCGACTTCTTTTGGTCAACGGCGAAAGCGCCTGGAACAACCGCAAGAGCGGCAGCGACAAAAGGAAGAAGTCTCATCTTGGCAGCGGTATCGGCGGTGATGTTATCGATGAAATATTGTCGATGGTGGAATCGTTGATAGTTGTTGCTTGGGCGACAAAGATTTGTTCGGTGTCAGATGCTCGGAGCGTTGGTTAGATAGATAAATGCTTGTGGCGTTAATGCAGAGGGTAACGGGATGGGTTGAGTCTTTATATGGCCTGGGTGGGCAATGGTCTGGACCTCGACTTGGGGCGGCAGGTCCGACACATTGCCCTGCATGGCAGCATGCCTGAACCTGACCACAGCGGGCTGGGCGGCCTGGGGTTTTGCATCACTCTACAGAGGCAACCTTCAAAAGTTCTTGCCCAAGAGGATTGTGGCTAAGTGACCTACCTGGCCACAGATACAAGGAGTACTTTGACATCAAATTATATGCTAATCATCATCTCGCTATA